>JANHFX010015433.1:10708-21533 GCA_027560015.1 Chloroceryle amazona | reverse complement strand
CATGTGCTGAGCAGCACTCAGCTCCTTCCCCCTGGACCGAGCCTCTCACAATGGGTCCTGGGCAACTGCTACTGATGGCTTGCTACCAGCCCGTGAGCAATGACATAGAGAGTATAGAATACACAGTTTTGCTTCTAACCACATAATGATAACTGGTCCCAGCCCCTCTATGACATATATGAATACAAATGAGACTAAATATTCCTACAACACTTTCCACACAGATATGCCTTTTAAATGCGTCAGGTATTTGTTTTGATTTTATTTAAACAGTCCTTCAAAAGTGGAAAACCTTTGTCATTGGCAATAGCATGAGTTTCACTGGGTATATGCTAAAAGTGCTAATTTTGGTGTAGGAGGTTCCTTAGTAAGACAGTTTAAGAATAATAAACCCACTATCTCCACATTGAAGTTTAGGAAAGCAGATCAGAATGATGTTATAGAAGGATTTCAGAATTCAGTGAAAGTACAGACCGGACACCTCATGGTATTCCTGAAATAAACAAATTGTGCAGTATGATGTCAAGGTAAGATGCACCAATGTAAATAATATTGGCAAACCATACATGAAACATTCTATATTTATGTTAAAATAAATCTAAGGACAAACTTTTTATATAGTTCCAAACACTGAAGGAGTAGGAATTTTACCTTCCTGGACAAAACAGATTCAAAGCAACGGAACCAAGTACTGTTAAAGCTGATAAATGGACTTTCTTTGACTTTTGTTATTTAATTATTTATAAAGTAGTTCCTATTATGTTATTTTATACAAGTTGCTAACCACATTGGTAGTTTATATTGTTTTATTCTGAACAGATTATTTAATGTATCAGTTCATTTTACCTACTGTAATCCCCGAAAGAATGGGATTCCATTCATTAAGGCTGAGACCATTCTCTCTTACAAATCAAACTAATTTTATAAATCAGTAGGCCAAAAGACATAATATCGAGAAGCTGTTTTAGAATGGTCTCATATTAGGTTGAAAGTTGTTCTTTTTCAAATAAAAGTGACTCAGAAAGATAGGTTTATAGAGGACTAAGGACATAAATGTTACGTTTTGTTGTTTTTTTTTTTTCTTTTTTTAAAGATATAATTTCTGTCTCATCATCAATATGATGATATATCATCAAACCAGATAGATATTCTTTACAGAAGAATAAAGTAGTTAATGTTTAGAACCATAATGTAAGAGATTTCCTTAAGGTTTTCATGTTCCCAAACAAAGGAGAATATTCATATATACTGTTACAATAGAGAAAAAGATTTTGCATAAATAAAAAAAAAGCACACCACACTGAGCTTTATTGTAAATATTACATAGAAAAAAAAGAAGAAATAGCACACAGAAATTTTTCTCCCCTTTTTGGAGCTCACTGAAGAACAGAGAAACTGGAGTAACTTTATATCATCCTTCAACTGGATTTATAAGGAGAAAAAGTATATGGCTAAAGCAGGATTAATTAAAGCTACTGACAGCAAAAAGACTGACCAAGGAAGAAGGGTCAATATCAGTGTTATAATATGAAGAACCCAAAAAACCTGGAAGTGTTATGAAGCAGCAGTGTCCTTGATCACAATCCTGACAATCTTCAGAAAAAAAAAAAAAGGGGGGGGGGGGAATTTATTCTTTAGATAGGAATTATCTTAGCTTTTGTGATATGGTCCACTTTGATTCCCTTTGTAGTCAATATAAAGAAGAATAGTTTCTCTCCATTGGGAAATAAGTTGTGATCACTTTATCTGATGTATTTTAGGATGAGATGAACTACATTAAGAACTGTCTGTTCTCTATCAACATCAAGTGAATTCACACACCTAGCTCAGCTGGGAAGTTTGGAGAATTACTGAACAAACTTCATGAGACAGGGAAGACAATTTCCTGTTGCTTAAAGAACCCCTAAAATAAAGGAAAGAGGACTGCAGGAAATAAAAGACTATTTCATTAGACTTTATTAGAGTTCTTGCACAGGTAATTCCAGAGCAGGTAGGACTGGGTCTTGTAAAAGTGATATGTTTCATGCTAAAAAGTATACTTGTTCCATAGCCCCTTTGTTTTTTCATACTTATATTTTTTAATGTATTCTACTGGATTCGCTTTTTCTGTCCCTGCAGGGAGTTGTCTAGTGGTGGGAAAGAGGCTGGTATGGGATACAAACAGGAAAGATGACACAAATCGACTAAAGGGGTATTCAATACTATATAACAACATGCTTAGCAATAAAATGGGGGAAGGAAGGAAGCAGGGGTAATTTTCTAAGGTGGGTATTTCTTGGAGAGTGACTGGGCATCAGAGGCAGTGAATGCCTCTGCATCACTTACATTGCTTTGTTTTATTTATTTTCATTTATTAACATTCCTTTATTTTGACCCAGGAGTTTGTCTTGCTTTTGTCTTCTCAGTTCTGTCCCCCATGATGCCACTGATCTTCTCCATTCCAAAACTCTTGGCTATTTTAATAGGTCAACTCCAAATTTTTGCATTATCCGTATAACATTTAACTCTCAAGTCTTGATATGAACATATTGCTCAAGGGCTACCAATTTATAATGAGTTCATTGTCCTAATGAGGCATGATTAAAATGTGTTTCCACCATCAACTTTTCTGCTTTTCAGTGTAATTGAGTGACAGTTTATTATTGTGCTAGAAAACAGGATGCAAGGATGGGTTTCAAAAATAAACAGCAATAATATTTCAAGATTTTTTTTTTTTCACCTTTTATCCATTAACACTGGCCAAAGTAGAATCCAAGCAACAACAAATATCTGCTCTTCCGTATCTCCTTTGGAAGCCTAGTCTTTTGACAACTGGTAAGTCCTGAAATGATGAAAGGTGACTTCATTTGAGTACTTTTTTACCCAAAATTGTCATGTCAAATTTCGTGAGATAAAGAGCTCCCAATGGTTTAGAGAATGAATGCCTCAAGGCTACTTAGAAACCTGTGGGAACATGATGGCAATACAATAATAATGTGCTACTTGGTATAAATATTTTCTTGGGCTCCACAAAGTAAAGTAACAAACACATCTGTCAATATGGCTTTTCTCTCCTTTAGGAATGGGAAGAAACTATACTTACTATGAAAATTTTTGAAATACAATACCATATTTCTTTTTTGAGTCTTCCTTTGGCTACTGATTTTCACAGACTTTTTCAACAGTGGTTTTTGTATATTTCTTTTTAAATATCATGGAGGTCATGTCAGCCATTGCTATATATATATATGTTACAATTCTTAGAACGATTTGATAACAGGAGCAGATTAAAATACTGTGATTTGGATCAGGCTTCAAAAAAGAAGGGAGAGGAAAAGTTACAGTAAAAGCATAAAACAAAATCAATCAAACAAACAAACAAAACCACCATCACCACCACCACCAAAAACACACACAAAAATCCCAAACAAACAAACCAAACCCCACAAACAAAAAAAAAACAAACAAAAAAACCCAACCAAACAAAAAAACACATGCCAAAAAACAAGCAACCAAACAAACAAACATAAAGAAAACACCACCAAACAACTTACTATGTAAAATTAACAAATAATAGCAACCGAGAGGGAAAGTAATTTTCACTGAGTGGCATCCTGATGCGCAATTTAATATAGCAAGGCAGCACTACTCAGACTATGGCAATATATTGAAATCCAAGAGACTGTCTTCCTGAAGAAATCCTGTGCATGATAAAGCATGGACCCATTCACACAAACACTTCTGTATCTGTGACACTGCTATGACATACATCCAAAATCACTGGCCTGTAGTATCTGGTTATTACTGCAGAAGAAAAAGAAACTTGAAAAAATGTGTTGGTTTTTTTTTAAAGAACATCAAAAGTACCAAGAGCTTGCATTTACAGGTCTTTTCCTTTTGTGTGAATACAGCCCATTAATTTTTTAATAGAAAAACAGCATGTAATTTGGGGACCTTTCAAAGATAAAATCAGTGTACTCAGAAAAACTGGACATCTAGAAATGTTCCCAATGAGCAGTAGTCAGTTACTATGCTACATAGAGAAGAGCAGCCTGACAGCCCCTAACCCAGCCCTGATTGCAGAGGGATTTTCACTGTAACTCCTTAGGGATCTTCCACATTTCTACACTACCTGGTCAGCCTCAAGAACAGAATAAAGTTAGAAGCAATAAGGAACACACAAGTAGGGTGGATCAGGGTCAGGAAAAACAAAACAGTGAGAAGTGGTGATTCCTAAAATGTCATCCCCCTCTTTCCTCTCCTCCTGTGATTTTTTGTATGAACTGGTGAACTCTTTCAGCTATTCCCAAGTAACACAAAGAAAATAAAATAAAAGAAATTTGGCCAAGGTTCCTTGGCTAAGCTTGCAAGCCCTTCTGTAATGACACCTAAAATTTTCAGACATAAAACAGTAGGTTGAAAACTACCAGATTTGCTCATAAGGGAAAAACAAACAAACAAAGAAACAAAAACAAGTGAACAAACAAACAAAAGCCACAAACACCAAACGAAGAAAAACTTTGTTAAAAGAAAATTTGAAACTGCTTTAGGTGTAAAAAAACAGGTCATAAAAAATATCCTGATTTTCATTCTTGACTGGTGTCAAATCTATGATTGGATCTCTCTGGCTTCATTGTATTTTTTTCCCCTCTGCTTTCACATTTGACACACTCTTCATGACAACTATATCTTCTGGGATATAGTTCAAAAAATGTTAGTTTACTATATGCAGCTTTGTGTTATTCTATTATGTAGTATGCACTTCTTAGAAGACATAAGAAAGTACAGTTTCTATTCCTAATTGTTTTTCAACCCCTTGCTATAATTATGCAAATTTTTCAAGGAGGCAATGAGAGAAGGGGATTAGAAAAAGAATTACAAAAATGTGGCATAGCACAAATATTTTAGCTCAGGTAATTGCTGCATTACTGAGAAATGCAGTTGCAGAGGTATTCCACAAATGAAAATATCTTTAAACTGCATTGCATCACACTATGTTTGTTTCTTTATATATTCTATATGAACAAAAAATGAAGAACATTCAGAGTGTCTCCAGGACAAATGGAGCTGTAGTTAGCATCTTAACTGAATTAAAAAAAAAAGATATGACTATGCTTCTGACTGGCAAAACTGGGAGTATCCAATCCCATCACGCCTATTTAGTATAATTACTGCTGCCATTTCTTCTACAAAGTCAGTTTTATATCTCTCAAAGAAACTAAAGAACGGTTTACTGCTTTCTGTTCATTCTGGAAGCTTAAAATAAAACAAACAAAGAAAAACAAAACAACCAAAACACACCCCCCCCAAAAAAAAAAATCCCCCACACAAAGATAATAAGCATTTTATTTAAAGACCTGATAACTAATAACTTCCTAACTGCAGGGAAAAAAAAAAGAAATAAATGGTATGTCACTGGAATACCAAATAAATAAATAAATAAGAGTAATCAAATCAGAAATGGAAATTACAGACATAGAGCACCAAGACCGATAAAGCTTCATAAATCCCAGTACTAGAGAACAGACTCTGGTTGCCACAGAAGTTGCCAGTATTCTGGGAAAACTGCAGCTGTACTTTTGAGTCCCACAGACAGCTAACTTCTGACAGTTGTGAATGGTTCTTTGTAAATTTAGACTTCTCTCTTTGACTCAAAGCTGAACTTCTGGAAATGCTCCAAAACAGCCACTCTTGTGTAGATGAAGAGTGCTCTAAATGCATACTAGGAGGTGGCACAGCAAACTAGGCATATCTAAATGTGCACAAAATCTGCCAATGACCTTTCTTTCTTCCTCCATATCAGATAAAGTTTGACTGTTTTGCACTTTCTGTATGTTTAAAACTGAGAAACATCAGTGGGTAAAGGGAATAGCATAGAAATGAAGGGTCAAAACCACACTGCAACAGAACACTATTGAGCTAATGCAAATGGTAACTCAGGTTTAAAGTACTCAAGAACCTTATCAGTAAAATAACCTCATAATGTTTAAAGATGTTAGAAAGAAAAAGTAGTTTTTTAACAGCATGATTAACTCAGCTGATATAGAATTTGTTTCAACGGTATCTTTTCAAACATTATTTACTCAATCTCAATACAATGATGAGAATTCAACTGTTTTCTTGGTAAGGAATGTATTTAAAATCTGGCCCTTGATCCTATTTTTTTGTTGTTGTTGTTAACACCACAAACTTTCAGCTTAGGAAGCCTACTGATCATATGCTTTGATTATTTTTCCCTTTTTAGGAATGACGGACTTACAGCATTCTTAGCATTCACTGATGTTGCCACATCAGACATCATTTAGGCAATCTGCACACCCAGATTCTCCAAGGTATTTAGACATTGAACTTCCACTAATTTCAAACATGGTCAAAAAGATGTTAGATGCATAGCTGTGATCCTCAGTGGTCCTTACCTCCTTTTCAAATTAATACACTTAACATATTCCTCTTGCAGTTACTACAGATATATTCAATTCTTTACTGTATGCATAGAATCATCAATATACCCAACTTCACTAACCATGCACCTCTGTTTCATGCATGTGTAAATATCTCATCTAAAAGGGCATATTCTGCTGCACTTTTATGGCGTCAATTTAGGAGTGGAGATTATATCCAAAAATAGACCTATATTCACATACCCTGCATGTAGGCAAAGAACTGTTTGATCACTTTTCTTCAGTAGTTCTGTGGAATTTTAAAAAAGGCAGATGAGTGAGGAATGAAGCATTACTACTGGGTAGCAAGGCATACTCCAAAAAAAATGCAGTTACATTTGTAGATACAGTGTAGGAGGGTTATACATAGGAGATACATATTTATATGTTCTCCTATACATGCATATGGACACACATACACATATATATGCATATAGGAGAGTTATATCCCTAGGTTCATCACATGCACTCTGCCATCTGCAGAGCCTCCCCTCTTCATTTTTCTCTTGAACTGATATTGCAAGTGTTTTCCTCCTTTATCACACAGTTATATCAGTTTTCAGTGGAGAAGAAGCATATTCAGGGGTCAGAATGGCCTTAAAAATCTTTGGGAAAAGCAGATTCTATAGTGTCTTTGAAATCTGATGTGACCATAGGCTACATGAAACAAAGGAAAGTCAATTTGCCCTTGTTACTTTCTCATACTTGCAATATAGAAAATATTGAAAGTGAATAGAGGGGGTATAACCCCCCCCGCCAAAATAAAAAATCAGAATTAAACATCCTTCTTTAGTGCATTTATTAAGAAAAGACTGTTTTTCAGTATATTTCAGCATATAGTAGGTATTCCATAATGTATTCAGAATTTTTTTTGTATGTATTAACTAGCTGGTTTCAAAGAACTGAATTATCCTCATCTCAAGGTTAATTCACAGAGAAGTAGCAAATTCCATGCTGTGAAACTGAAGTCTTATTCAGTTAAAAGTTTTGGCAATTATAGTCTGGCACATTTACATATCCTGGCATTTTAATGGAGAGCATCTTGCAAAACAGTGATCAGCTGGAAACGTAATGCCACACAATCCGGATCTCAAAGTTCATCTCAAATTAATCTTTAGAGTCTCTAGAATTGGTTTCTATTTACATGAGAATATTCAAGAGTCTGGTAATTATGGACATTTATTCTCCACTGAAAAAGTAAGACAGGCATGAGGAGTGGAAGGAAAGAAAATAATATATGTGCATTCTAATCTGATAGAACTGAAGAGGATTTATCTCTTGATTGCAGTTATCTTTCCCAGATCTTTGTAAGCTCTGTGCTGTTTACAAATATATTTTTAAACTTGAATATACAACTGCAAGCATTGACCTTCATTTATTGAGTCATTTCACATCTTTGGTGAAAAAGTCACCAAAGGAAACTATAACTTTTTAAAACAGTGTTGTCAGTGTGTGGAGGATCTAGCCAACACTGCTAATGACTGTGCTAAGAATTGCAGCCTCATACAGCTCTTTTTATATTGGTTAATTTCAATGACTGAAAAAGTAACAGTGCTCTTGTTCATTTAGAATTTGAAAAGGTCGTGCCAAACAAATTGAATACTTCAAACAGTCTGATTAAAAAGGCATTCCTGGAGTGGAATGTCAGGCTAAGGCTTCTCAGATAATTTGAAAGATTATTGGTTGACTACTATAAATGAAAAAAAAAGAAAAAAGAAAAAAAAAAAGTGTAAACAAGCCAAATGAAACTGAGAAAAAAATCTTAAAGGTATTGATCCAAAATGGCTTCATGAAATATAAAAGCCTAGCCTGCTAAATTCAGAGTCTCCACTGACTGGGAATTTGAAACTTGTCGGTTTGAAGAAACTGTTAAACTTGTGTTACCTAGTTCCTTGGCCAGAATTTCTTATCACTGAACTTCTGTATGAAACGAGTAGTCTCACCACATTCTACAATAAAATAGCATGCTGTGAGAGGTATACTCTTCCTAGAATGTTGCTTTAACTACATATTTGAACAGCTGAGCCAAATACTCTCTTTTTTAATGATCTGTAAAATCAATCATTTGGTATTGAATTACACTAGTGTTCAGAGACACCGAGCTGGAAAGAAAAAGAAAATAATTAAAACCCCTACAAGATATTAATGTCAGCATAGAAAATATATTTTATATATTAAAATAAATATAGGATTTGTGGCAGAATTAAGGCATATTAGGTGTTTTATAAAGAAACCTGAACAATGCCACAATCCACAGACTAGGAACAACAGAATAACAAGAAGAAACAAAGTGAAATCCCTGCTGTCATTTGTTAGAATATTGTAAGGTATCAAAAAAAGCCCCAAAATTTTCTAGCCAAAGCTCCTTGATAGAGTTTATAGCATTTAGCCTGAAAATGCTGTGGACTGGTACTAAAGCAAGTACCTTCATATGGCAGTTGTTTTTAACTTAAACAAAAACAAAAACAAAACAAAACAAACAAAAAAAACCAAACCCACAACACACACACAAAACCAAAAACAATCAAAAAAACTCAACCAACCAACCAAAACCACCTAAAAATACCCAGACAAAGAAAAAACCCCCCAGTTTTATATGTATTTCGAACATTCTCAGTATTAGTATAAGGGTCATTACCTTTTTAAGTTGACGGTTGAGGTCAGGATATGGTAGATGTGATGAGTCATAATGTTAAAGCTGGAGAGAGGCGATACTAATTCTCTGTATTGGTGTAATTCTAATAGCTATTACTTTCTTGTTGGAACATATATGATGAAGGGTATGACAAGACCTTTCTGTGGTAGATACTAGGTTGTAGATGATATATGCAAGGATGGTATGTCACTTGTGCTAAAGAGCTCTGTTGAGTATTTGACAAGAGATAGCTTCTGATTCTTCAGAAGCAAATGAAGTGCAGAAACGTTAGTAGATCAGAAAAGAGTGCTGGACTAAAAAAAAAAAAAAAACAAACAAAACTTCAGTAGAGCAGTGGAGATATTTGAAGTCATGATTTGCTTTTAAGACCCACAGCATCTCAGCAAACAACTGTGAATTTCTCATGGGCACTTTCACTTTTGGGAAGTGTGAATGGGGACTGTAAAGCTACTTAACTCTTGAACAGGCTTGGACTGAATTAAAAACCATAATGAAACATTTTGATACAGGTTAATAATAAAAAAATCTGCTAGCAGTCTGACTCAGTCAAGCATAATTTTTGCCTGTCTCAGAATCTTTTCTCCCTCAGATTTGGTAATTCATCTGGTTTATGATTAAAAGCTTCCCACAGACACAACTTCAGATTTCTCATTACTGACCTTTAAAGAACATAACATAACAATGTACAACTTTCATATAAGCTGTTTCTTGATTTCCAAAACTAAGGGTAACAGCATGGATGTCTATGCATTTTCAGTGAATTCTCCCATAGCCAAAAATAGATTATTGAACTTGAGTTTCTCCCATCTATCTTTCAGCATTTAAATGAGCCTTTAAATTATCTTAGGTCGTTACTTTCCCTGAGGGACAAAACGACATAGTCAACTGAAAGAAACAGCTATCTTGAGGGGTGATTCAGTTCATAAGGAGGCTTTTAACACGTGTTTATCATTAAGTACAGAAGCAGCCTACAGCAAATAAGCCTCCGCTAAAACAGGCTCCGGTACCTGTTTGCTGTGCTTGAATTTTTGCAGTAAAAACAGCTTGTCTCCTACCTTCAGGGGTAGGTGTCACTCTGACCGGAACCGTTTTGAATTATATTCCCATTTAGCTGAAGTCCGTCTGAGCCCCTTTTTAGTATGTGAGGGCCTGAACGTATACCCAGGTTTAACTAAAGTTATCAGGCAACCTGTTTTTTTAGTTCATTGAAGTTTTAACTTTGTAATATGTTATCACTAAACTTTTACTGAAACATACCTAAAAAAAAAAAAAAAGACAGTAAACAAAAATGATAATAATAAACAGCACGTGGGGCATTTTTCAAGTGTTACTTTATCTCATCTACATGTGAAACGTCTAAGCAAGCACTCTTTAAAGTTTGGGCAGTCTACAAATGAAGAGCTTTAACTAACAGTTTCATTCATGTAAACTACTGAAAAGATTCTATCTGTAGTGGAAAAGTATTCAAAGCAATAAATAACTTTTTCAGGCATGCAAATTAAAATTATGATGGAAAAGTATATGGCATATCCAGATCTATTTCTTATACTTCAGGCATGCAAATTTTATTCCTACTTGCAAAATGAACAAAACCACCCCCCTGAAAAACCCAACCCAAACAAAACCAAAACAACCCAACAACAACAACAGAAAACAAACAAACAAACAAAACACCATACTTCGCGGGGGGAGGGGGGGGGTGGGGCGGTGGGGAATATTTCACTTATCTTGGAAGAGTTTAAAAGTTAAT
>JANHFX010015433.1:0-10608 GCA_027560015.1 Chloroceryle amazona | reverse complement strand
TTGTACCATTGAATTTTCTCTTGTTTTGTATTTCTGACTTGAGTCCCTCGTTGTTTTGCTTTTCAAACCATTACAGGGGCATATTATCATGGACAGGATTTGGGGAAATTGGGTGAATATCACCTTTTTCAACTGCTTTGAAAGAGGAAAAATATTAAACTTTGATTAAGAATTACAAAAAAGAAAAGTCAATTCTTGCTGCTCACAGATTTTGTTACTGGGGCTTCAATTTTTCTGGTCTGATAGTGTCAGCGTAGTGAAATGCTATGCTTAATATCAGAATTTGGTCCAAAATTAAGCCAGATTTATGTAATTTAGGGAGTTTGTCAATAAAACACAAAGATAATTTGATTATAAAAATAAATTTAAATTATAATAACATGATTATGCCTTAAATTATAATAACATGATTATGCCTTAAATTTTTTCAAAAATTATTACTGCAGTTTAATAAATATTAGAAAAAAAAAGAGATGGAGGTATATCAAAATAGTATGTGCTAAATAAAAGAGTTTATTAATTCTCTATTCAACAACTATATGATAATGCAACATGAATCCATGATACAAAGTTTTTTTATCAAGAGGAAAAAAATTATTACTTCTTACTCCATATTACTAATAGCTATGATATTTAAAAATGCACTCTATTTGAAAACATGCTGTAAGCAGCAGCATGTAATGAATGACTAGGGATTACATATTTATGATATCTACAAAGGTCAGAAGGCTTTTCATGACAGTACTAGATTCCTCCAGCTAAGTATATAGAATGAAGATACGTATGGGAAATGCAAGTCAATTAAACCACTTTTTGTCAAAAACAGAAATAGAAAATAACCCATGTTGTTTTTATAGTAAGATTTTTAGGTATTACTGTAGCAAATTAAATTATCTGGTAGTCAGCAGTCATTACTGATAAATCACATGGCACTTACTGTTTTGGATATCCTGCCAAATGTGTAAATTTCCTTGACAAGACTGATGACAGCATTCTTAATTTATTTTTTTTTATACTTTTCTTTCAGCATATCAAAGACACTTACTCCATTTTATCTTGAATGTGAATGTTAACCGTTGAGCTCTATTAACTGTATGCAAACAAAAAAACAGGTTTAAAATATTATTAAGAACAATGGAATATGTAATGAAAGGAAGTAAGATATGAATTAACGGAATACTATTTACACTAAACACAATTTGTTGAATAAATAGTAATTGCTATGATAAGGAAACATAAGCACAAAGCAAGGAAATTGATTTCTTATTATGGCATCCACGTAACATTTTAATCCAAATATAACAGCAAAAAGAGGAAACAAACAAAAATTCCCACTGCTGGCTACACAGGTCTACTATCACATTATTAATGCTAATAGCAATATTTCACAATTATGTGTTCATCCACATCAATCTAACAGAATAACAAATGAAAAATACATATAACTGCATAAAATAATTTTAACTATAAAGAAATTTTCATTTGCACTTGCTAGCAACCATATAAACTATTTTTCAAGAGAACTTAAGATGTTTCCTATAACATTACATTTTTAAAAGTACTTTTGCTAATGCAAATCTGAATTTTGATACAACATTTGCTTCACTAATAGTACCACTACATTTCCCAAAGAGTCCCACCCATGTCAATAGAAGTACAGATAAAATAAAATATAAATATATGTTAATATATTTACAGTTATACTTAGGTATCTATGGTTTTAATACATTGACTGACCATTCACTAAGTATGGAATAAGCCCACTTGATTGTAGGTATCAGCTCAGGCACTAAGCTAAATGTATTATGTCCCATGATCAGGAAAGGAGCATATATATCGACGCCCGTTTCACATCATTATCTTTAGGATAGTATTTAAGATGAATTGGCTCTGATTTAGACACTATGCATGGTTGCCTGGTAAGACTATCTCAAAACCTTGTACCTGTTTGCCTTTAAAAAGTATGTTTTATTTTATAAAGCTTAGTAAAAGATTTCTTGCCTTTCCTACAGGAGTTGGGAAATTGCTCAAGTGGAAGGAATTAGTTTCATTTAGCCCTTTATAGATTAATTTCAGAAGTAGGTAACATTTTGTAAAGGAAGACAGCTTCCTAATAAAGCTTGAAGCCTGCAGAACCTACATAGGCTTCAAAATGCTGAAGTTTATCTTAGGCAAGACAGACTTCATGATTGAGGTATTGATACTGTTATTTATTACATTTCTCTGTTGCCATCCCTTTCAGCAATACATTCACATTAAAAAAAAATGGATTGAAGTGAGACATAAAAGGACATTAAACATTTCCAACATCTTAATATATTATGAGTTAGATTAATATTCCAGATGAGATACGGAAGAAGCAGCTCTGAGAAATGAATTTAATTCATTCAATAAAGTATTCTATATTCCATATACAACTTTTCAGTTACCTATCTTATTTTGTGTCAGTTCCTGAAATTAGGACTGGGAACAGTATTTCCTTTCACCTCTCCTTCACCTGCTTTTTCTACTTTCACTGCAATATCCCAGGTACACAAGTACAGTTAAGTAACTTCACACTATTCAGTTACCACTGGTTTTCAATAGGACTGACACTCTAACTGATTTTTCTCTAAGTCATAGGTTGCAACGTAGCAGTATTCATTGATACTATCTCTTTAGATATCTCTAATGGAGAATCCAGATGCCACTTGTAACTAGTAGACATCATCATAGTATCAATAAACATAGTAAAATCCCATGTGGCTTTCTACTTAAGCTTTGTAGGTTGTTCACGTTCCACGGGGACATGTATAGAAATATAGAGCTGAAACTACATTAAATCTTGCATTTGTACCACTTCTATGCAGAAATAAATTGCTCATTAGCATTGTTCCTCTGAAGACTGTAACTCTGTATTTCTCTGTAACAGAGGGTGTGAAAGGGTACCTGGTGTACTATAACTTGCAATAGAATAAGACTTAATGTTTGCAAGGCATTTTGAAATTCTTAACTAAGGTGTATTATATAGTTATGACTTCTTTTTTATTCAATGTATTATAATTTTACTGCCGTGCAAGGTATTTATATATTTATACAGATAATATATCCAGTATAGAAGGTTTTATTACAGATTATCACTACCACTTTTGACTTATACTAACATCATCACTGTCAAACAAATACTAGCTGCAAGTACTAACTGGTATTATTCAGTTATTGTACTGATAATAAAACACAAGCAGATTCTTATTTGTGTTTTCCATTAGTCTATAATAATGGTTAAAATTCTTTACTCACAAATCATGTTCTAATTCTTCATTTTGAATGGTAAAAGACCCGTTCTTCTCCTTCCATTGCCTGTTATATAGAAAATTTAAACTGTTTAGCAGTTACAGCAATTAGTAAATTAACAGATTAAATAAAGACCATTCCTCACATACTGCTTCTCTTTTTATGCCTTACCATAAAAACTGTAATCAATAAAGATGCTCAAGCTAACCTGACCCCAGCCTGTGGTTCAAAAAATACAGGACCACAGCACAATATCTTTAAAGACAGTTTTTCAGTTTCATAATAAATTTGCCTCATAGTTTTCTTGATCTGTCTTGTCAATTGACCAGATAAATCTAAATTCAATTTAATTTAAAATAGACAAGTAAAAGTTCAAAGCAAATGCCAGATTATTATATATGTCTTGATACAAGTTGCTTTCACTTTGACATTCAGTTAGTTTACTTCCAAACAAGAACCAGTAGCATGAAGTAGACAAGGCTGACTAAGAATAACAAAATATGGTTCATCAATGTATTAATTATCTCATAAGTTTTCAGTGCAGGCGACTTGTAGCTTTTTCACCTTTGGGTTAAAAGTCTGTGGACACAAATTTTAAACCAAGACCATGACTCTCTTAAAATCAGTAGATACATTAAAAAACAAACAAACAAACAAATCCAACAAACAAACAAACAAAACCAAACAACAACAAAAAAGAACATCTCATAACAAATACCTTTAAAATAAAACCTCTTTCCTTAATCCAAAATTCTTAGACTGTGTGTGATACAAATGTCCATCAGTAAAATGTTTATCAGTGCTGACTTCTTCAAAACAGAATTATTCTTCTCTACAAGTTAAAAACAAGTAAGGTCAGAATTACAGTTTCAAGATTACTGACTGCAGGGTCAGCAAAGCAGCTTTTCTGTAGTCATGTTTTGAATAGTATTGAAAAGGATGAAAGCCTCTTTGTTTGTTTCTTAAGTAAAGGTATGTATTTTGAAAAAAGAGAAGTCAGTGATCAATAAGTCCCAGTTTCCAGACAATATTGGCATAATTCAGCTCTCAGTGTCTTAGATACTACCTCTTGATGTCACAGCAAATAATTATTTAATCCTCTGAAATATCATTCAAGTATCTTGCTTATTAATACTGTAAGAATAAATCTTCACAACTCTTTGCATTGTTCCATTTATTTATTTATTTATTTAAAGCTCTTTAGATCATAATGGCTACTGACAACTTGATTATGGAAAAAATGAAAATAATTACTAGTGGATTATTTTACCATTAATTGTAAGGATCAGATGACTGTACAGTCCACCAAAGCCTTTAAAATCTTGAAACATCCCATTTATCAGCATGTTGTACAGAAGCTTATGACAATACACATTTCTTCATCACTTTTAGACATGTATAATTAATAGTTCATTATCTGAAACCCCAGTTTTATACCAAATCATATGAATAATTTAGATTTTTTTCCATTTTATATATATAAATACATAATACCAAAAAGACTTAAGAACACACTAATATGCATTAAAAAAAAAAAAGCTTTGAAATCTAACTGCACAATCATGAATCTCTTAATATGTCCTCTTTAGGAATTTGCAAGATAGCTGTCAAACAAGACTGTAAAAATCACAAAGTTTACTGTCATGTTTTCTACTCCTCCAGCTCAATTTTTCCTCCTCTTCAGTTGATGTTTTCATTAAGCGTTTTCCTGCACATAGGTGCATATGGGGACACCTAGTGGCAGCAAGTGATGAAAACTTCCCAGTCAGCACACCTGGAGGAGTCACTAGTGGTATGAAATCCATATCACGCTGAATAGCCAGAACATGCAATTTCACTTCATTGTAAGGCTTCTACACTTTTACTGGAGTGAGTCCACTTAAAAACCAAACGGGAAAAACAAAACGTTTCTCATCTCCTTTTGATGCAAAATGATATAGTTCTAGTGTCTTTTATGTAGAATAGTTAAATAATGGATTGATTTTTAATTATCACTGTGTAAATAAAGCTCCATATTTATATTAAAGAAAGACCAAACTGTTTCATTAAGTCGGCCTATTCTATGTTATTAAGTGAATGCCTGTATATAAATATGTGAAGCTAGTATGTATTATGTTTGTATATTGTAAATATATCTTAAATATTTGACATAAAAATACCTGAGACTGGATTTGGTTTTTAGACATCAGATTGAGGATTTACTTTTTAAATTTTTGTTTCTACAAATTATTGTGTATGCAGATAGGCTGTCTTAAATAACACTTCCAAAAAAGTAAACCAACTATTATTCTCAGGCATAATTATTCAAATGATGAAACATAAAGCTAAGCTCCTGTATCTACATATAGACACACAGGGCTAAGTTTACAAATACATATATACATGCTTCTACCTATCATTTGCAGTGTCTAGATCCAGTATTCAGAAAACATTGAGACTGCCAAAATTCTTGACGGGTACCTTCATAGGCCTCAAGGATCTACATTCCTTACTGTGTATTTTATTGCTAATAACATTTAACTAGACAAATATTTTTCATAGACATTAGGAATCACATTAGTGCTGTTACTACACAGTCACCTGAAAGTCTAATCTGTAGTGATTTTCAGCTTCTGGCTTCCTCTGCTTGTTTTGTTTGTGAGGATCAGTTCAATAGAAATTCTCATGGGATGCTTAACTCCCCCAAAGTGAACAGGAACAAGATAGGTCAGTCTGTATGCTTCAGTGAAAGTAGACTCACCATATTTAAATTTCTAAATAATCTGGTGTAAAAAAAAAATAACTCTGCTCCTTTTATTGAATGTTTTAACCATTAAGACAGAAAACCCTTGGTAATTCTCCGAGTTTCTCCTGTTAATTCCATTTTACTTACTGTAAGAAAATTAAAGCAGAAAGTAAAAAAGAAGAACCTTATAGATTTGTACCTTAGGGATACGTCTTCATGTAAGAGTATGAATATACCTCTGTATAACTCCTATCCTAGAATTTCCACCAGAAAAACTAAGAAGCTACCCCAGAAGCATTCAGGTCCACCTGAAATTAGAACCATATTATTTCAGTTATTATGGATAGATTCAGATACTTAATGTTAGACATATTTAATGTAATATATTTTTAATTATTTGATAATCCTAAATATAGCAAAGAGATAAAAGAGATGAAAAGTCAGATCTAATGTATAATGACAGAACAGTTTAGGAAATTTTAGAGATTTTTTTTTTTTTTAAACACTTAATCCATAACATGATGAAATCTTAGGGAGAATGGAACTAAACTGAGCATGATTTTCATAAGAAGTAGCTTTAGGAAGTGTAGAAACACAGAGCTGTAAGCTTTTCAAGTTCTATCTTGAAACAACTTTGGACTATTGGCCTGATTACCTATTTAAAAGACTAGTACCTCACTTCTTAGACAAACAGTAAATTTCTTCTCATATATATGCTATATAATCAATATATAATTTATTTCATGGCATGCCAACATCACTCTAGTTCAAATACTTACTAGTATTTTTATTATTATTTAACTAGGAATGCATTTGTAAGGAATCATGTGCCCTTTTAATATCTATTTGGCTATGTATACCTTTAAAAAATAATAAAAAATATCTTCTGTAGACACATTTTCCATGCCCTAATTACCCTAGTTTCTTTCAGAGCTTTAAATTTTATTTTAAGATCTTCTTTGAATGTACAACTAGAACCATGCATAATACAACAAGAACTCATGAAAAAGTACATCGTTTACAATAGTATTAATGCCTTCCCATGTATTAGGACAATTCTGCCTGATATAAATCACAGAATCACATTTCTCCTTTCCTTTTATGTCAGTACTGTTTTTATAATGGCAACATATAGTCACTTTCTGATTGATGATTACTTTCAGATTTTTTTATTTTTTAATAGAATTGGCTCTTCCCAGTTTATAGCAGAAGTTTTTACTGATGACTTTGTAGATTGCTTTATTCAATTTCACACCACTCCTATCAGTCCAGGCCAAAATAAAATAATATAATATACACATGAAATAAATTCATGAATACTGACATGTAAATACTGACAGTAACATTAAATTTATAAATACTTATATAGTGCATATATATTTACGTGTATATGTATCTCAACACAAACACATATATACGTATATGTGAATATGTATATGTGAATATTTATATGTGTATATATACATATACATGTGAATATGCAAGTCTTCTTGTCCGATTATCTGGTTCTCAGCAAGACCTGTAATTTTGTATGGTCTACAAACTCTGTCCAAACCCATTTACCTTATACCCTGAAATCAGTGTTACTGGTCACCAATTTTGATTTAATAACCATCTGATGACTTCCACCCATTCAGATAATTCCCTTTTCAATGTTATGTACTATCTTTGTTGTCTAAGCTTCTTGGAAATTTTGGACTTGCTGAATTCTGGACTTGCATTTCATGTGTTCATCCTTTCAACATTCTAGGACAGATTTTTTCTGCATCAAATGCTTGTGCCACATGGTACCAGATATGCTGATGATGTGATTTCTCTTGCCCTATTCTTATTTCATCATATATAAAAATTTACATCTCCAGTCTTACCAGAAACAGAGGCAACTTTTCAAGTTACTATTCAGACTAAATCTATTTTATTCTTAATGTCCACCCCATTCCTTTAACATCCGTCCAACCTGTTAAGTTCTCATTTTACTTACATGGCTTAAGAATTTTTACTATGTTTCAGTTTTCTGTGCAAGTTTTGGTTTGACAAGGTTTCTGACCATTCTCAGTTTGGTTTTATACCTTCTAATTATTGATACAGAGTTCTCCTTGCTAATCAATATCTCTTTTCCATTCCTTATAGGTTTTGTGCTTACCCTTAATAAGTTGCTTAAGAAATTTACCTTCTTGAAATTCTTTTTCATCCCTCTTTTTGTGTGTGTGTTTGTTTTTTTCTGTTTTATTTTGGTTTTGTTTCTCCCTTCTTCGCAATGTAAATGTTAAATAGTGTTTGCATTTTTTTTTTACATAAAGTAGTATCATGCCTAATCTGAACTGTCATTCTGGAGTTCCTTGCTCAAGACTATCTCACTAAACTTTTTTGTTTCTCAGTTTGCCTTTTCGAAACACGGGCCTGCAATTACAAATCCTCCACATTTTTCTCTCTCACAGCTTCACACAACATGGAAAAGCTCAATAACACCAGACTTAAGATTATTTTCTACCATATTTTTTTTCCTGCAGTTCCTATCATTCACTAAAATTAAGTCTAAGTTATCCTTGCCTCTTGCTAGCTCAGTGTCTGTTCCATAGAAGAAGGTATCTATCATCCTAAATTCCTATCATCCTAAATATAACTGGTTGATTTTTGTCCTGATATTTGCTCACAAGAAATCACACAAATTTACATAATCACACAATATAAATGTTTACTTTTTTTCCCCTCCCATATCTGTAGGCATTATTACCCAGATGAAATCTGTACCAGCAGATTCACAATAGATTGCATCTTCATGAAGCTTTTTTCTTACTCTTTGCTCAGTAATTTTCATTCAACCAGACATTATTTCATCTTCATCCTCAAATTTAACTTCTTTATTTCACTATTGCTTAACAGTTTTTACTCCTTAACAGTTTCAGATACAACTTTCCACTGTAAGGAATACTTTCAGACTATGCAGATTCCATTCAAATGGCATCTAATTCCTTACTGATTTCAGTAAGGAATACAGAGTTATGCCCTCTCAAGCTAGTCATGCATAGTGAAATAAATATTCTGCAAACCGCTACAAAACTTTAAGGCATTTTATCAAAAAAAAAAAAAAAAAGTTAATCAGAATAAGAATGAATGGAACAGCAGCATGATAGTTCTACATTAATAACTATTTAAACCTCATGTGTGATACTAAAATAATCTAACAGTCTAACAACTTGGAAGTAACATTCTATTAAATCAGATTTTCTATTCATTACACTTTTTACTATCTCATTAGCACAGGACCAGAATAATTAAACTGTACCATATGTACAAAGATAACTTTTACATAATAGTTTTTAACACAACTTCAGGTTTATGAAATGTCAATTTATCCAAAACAGTTTTGCTGAAAGAAAACAGTTTTGCTGAAAGAGTTAATCTCAGCCTAGCTGCCAAGGTTATTTAAAATCTTTCTCTCTTATGAATAAAAAAAAAAAAAAGAAAAAAGTATTTATGTGTGTCTAATTTTGTGTGTCAGAAAGAAAAGTAGCATAAAAACACAGGCAGATGCTGTAAATATGACAGACCTTGAAAATGTAAGCATAGATGCAACAAATCCCATATATTCAAAATATGGAATCATTACTTCAAAACAAAAATGTTTTTCAAAAATATTGAGGTCATAAGTAACTCCTGTAAAACATCCCTATTTACTATCTGTGAATTATTTTTATTCCACTATCATCATATATTTCATGTGAAATTTTAGAAAAGCTTTAAGGGGGGTACCCCACAAGCTGCTTACTGTGGTTTGGTATTCTTTTCCTGACTAAAAGTAGAATCTTGGACACAACCTAAAACCTTTCATGGAATCATTTGGTTCTGGATCATAACAGGAATGTCAGACATTCTTTAATAATAGAAGTGAATACTTTGTGCCACTGAGCAGCTTTCCAAAAGCTTCAGCGTGGTCAGGAATATTACCTTGTTTAAGATGGTTGTCTCCCACCCAAACACCCAATCTTGCTTTTTTCAGGCCTAGGGAAAAAGGATTTGAGTCACACTCCTTTTGTGTTTGCAAAAAGAGAAATATACCTTTTGGGGAAAGCTGAGCATTAAGAAAATGGTGATTCTTTACATTCGTCCCTGTTTTTAGCATGTTGTGATCTTAAGGTACAAGTTAACAGAGGTCTGATGAAGATATAAATATGAACTCACATACCATATGCAGAGTATTCTTCCCTCTTTGGTGTTTAGACTTTCACAAGAAAACCCATGAAGGCACAACTATATATAGCATTACCTTTAAGTTAAAGCTGAATTCCAACCTCCATGATGTGCACATGGGATGTACTTTATGCATAATGTCCGTTTATTGATTTTCATAATAAAATGTATACAGCATGTAACAGCAATGAATACACAAAGCGAACATGTGCACATCTTTAGATGTATGCAATTAAATTACCTTTTCTGTTTGTTTGTCTGAAGATCAGCCAAATACGTAATTTCATGGAAAACATAAACCCAAAGCTGAACGTAAAAACCATCACCACTGCTACAACCAGGGGTACAAAATATTTTAGAAACGTGGGCCTACCACTGCCAAAGCTAAACTCGAACTTCTTCTTCCCTTTTGGGCTACA
>JANHFX010015427.1:11283-36583 GCA_027560015.1 Chloroceryle amazona | reverse complement strand
CCCCAGGGCTCTCAGCCTGGCCTGGCACAGAGATGCTCCAGCCCCTCAGCATCTTCCCAGCCTCTGCTGGACTCTCCAGTAGTTCCTTGTCTTTCTTGAACTGGGGAGCCCGGAACTGGACACAAATGTCTGATTCAAAGCATGATTTTATATGCCAAGGAGTGCGTCAGCATGAGCTGGTTTTCAGTGCTCGAGCCTCCTCAGCTCTGGCTCTCTCGTGGCAACCGAAGGCCATGGGCTGGTGGTGCAAAAGGCAACTCCTGCTGGGGCTGAATTTCTGTCTGCCGGAGCGAACAGAGCCTGGGAAAGGCTGAGCTGTAATTAGCCCGGCAGTTAACTAGGTGTCACTGCAGCCCCAGCTGACAGGAGCCCTCCTTTGGCAAAACCCCGAGTCCAACAAAGAACCGCAGCTCGCTCCAGCTGAAAGAGGTTTGCTCTGAGAATATCAGCTGTGTTATAAACAGAAGAGCCGAAGCCTTCCTCTAGAATGAAATAACTCATTTAGCATTGTTCCCAGACATTACCGGGCTTTTAAATCCTGTTTATATGAGGTATTTTTCCTGTGCCCGGCGTGTTGGAATTCAGAGAAGCCTTTCGTTAGCAGCAGCAGCACAATTCCATAGCTCTTCGTCAGCTCCTCGGTGAATGGCTCTGCAAGACAACAAGTACCTGTCACTCACGGCTAAAGCATCTATTTAAAGCGTGCATTCTCATTTTTCTGTTCACTAATCCTGGACAACGAGCTGTAATGGGACCTAGAAGGTGAAGGAAAAGTGGCTGGCTTGGCCAAAGGAGGCAAGAGACATTTCTGGAGAGCGTTCACGTGCTAAGGTTAATGAATGATTTACCACAGAAAGTTTCCTTACCCTTTTATTTTCATTTCCAGCTTTGAGAGAAATACAAGCCCTTCCTATTGGCCGAGGGACAAGAGTCTCTGCTCTCTAACGCAACTCGGGAAGCATTTCCATCAGGAACAGGGAGTTAATCTCTTCTTAGCCAATAACCATTGTCTACACAACTTATCTAAATATGAGGTTTACTCTGTTTAAATACCCATTACAAAATCAGAGTTGGGACAAAGAAAAATATCTTTGTAATGGAAAAATGGATAAAATATCTCTGTAATTGATAGTTTAACTTTGAGGTCAAGGTCGTGGCTGGAAACTTTGGAGGCAGTAGTTTTTCAATTACAAGGTAAAGCAAACTGAGTTACTCCCAGATATGGCAATGGAATGATCCCTAACTTAGCAGGCAGTAGGAAGTATAAAGAAGTTGGGGGAAAAAAAGTATCTTAACTGCCTTTTAAAACTGTTCTGTTCTTCTCCTTAGTTCCTTTAAAGCCCTCTTTGTTCACGGAAGATATTCCAGGGATATTGCTGTAAGCTTAGAAGCACCACAGGATTGAGGAGGACCTTATTTATCATCACGAATGGTCACGCTCAGGAAAAAGCTGCAAGGAGATACCGAGTTTGAAAGGGTAGGAGAAAGGGGCACAGACTGAAACTTTTTGTTGAAGAACAAAGGCTGCTTCAGGCTGCTGAGGACATATTTTTTTAATCAGTAGCACCAGCACCTCTTTAAAATTCCTGTCTGGACTGTTTCACTAAGGTAAAAAAAAAATTAAAATTGAGATTTCTTTTGAGTGGGTTAGTAGGAGTCCCAACATCCTCCCAACGTCCTCCTGATCTCCTGCTGAGCTCAGCAGGCTGGCCACCTAAAATCCAGTGGCTTCCTATGAACCCTGAAACCGCAGAAACCCAGGCAGGAAGCTTCCGAGGAGGAGGAGGCTTCACTTGCTGTTTGTTGAGACACTGAACCTAGTGTGGAAACCAGCCCTGGGCTCCTCCTCGGTATTTGATGTAGATGTGCTCTTTGACATCACAGGGACCAGCTGTGTGAGTCAGCACTCCCATTTTCTAACCCACAGAATCCCAGATTATTTTGCAAGTAAAAGCAAAGCATTTTCTTACAGTTTGTGATCCAATCTTAAAAAATAATCCAGTTCACTGCCCCGTTTTACATATGTCACTGCCTCGCCGTTGGCATTTTCTCTTTTAGAGCTGTAGTATTTCCTGATCAGTTCAAAGGGAAGAAAACACAGTGACTTTGTTAAACCAAAATCAGATGAAAACAAAGGCCTTATTAAATGAATAAAGTCTTTAACAAGATGCCAGATGCCTTTTTAGATGGTCCAGAGAAAGCTTATAAACGCTGGTAAAGGCAATTTAACATCTTACTGAATCAAATAATCGGGGCAGCGTTAGCACACCCGGCGCGTAACAAATCGAGTTTCACTGCAATAGACTTTTCAAGAATTAAAGGGCTAAAGCCCAACAGCTTGAACTTGTACACTGGGGATCTTCTTCTTTTTTTCTTGTCACTGCTCATTGTTTTTGTGGGGAACTGCTATTAAATATCTTTACTGGACACTTGATGTTATGGAAATTTTCCTAATTTCTCAAGCTTACATTTCCTGATTTATTTTCTTTCTTTCCTCTCACTTTTTGATGTTTAATGTGTCTCTTTTATAGCTAAGTCCCTCTTGCCAATTCATGAGATCTTGCATGTTTAATGAGAACAATTAAACAAGAGTTTTGTGAAAGTGAGTTTTAAGCTCCAAAGCTTCCTTTCGTTTTCCTCTGCTTTAGGCGGTTGTGAGCACTAGGAGAAAGGCAACCAAGATTAATAAAGCTTTCCCCTTTTAACACTCATTAGACATGTGATTTAATAGAGCTGGAAAAAGCAAAGAAGATGCTTTTTAGGAAAAAAAGAAAGCATGGAAATGCTTAAAAGCAGAACAAGTGAGGAGAATAACACAAGATACAGTAAAGCTTTACTCTCAATATTAAAATGACTCATAAATAGACATGACTGTCTGGTTTGCCACTTAATTTTGTCTAATTTATACTTTATTTTGTAAAAGACTTGTTTCATTTCAGCAGTTAGTCCTAAAATGGGAAAAATCTAAGGTTGTGGTTTGCTTTTTATAATTTATGATTATTTTTTTTCTAAGTTGTTAGCTTCTAGAATAAAATTTATACATGGGGAAAATTACCAGACCCCTAGAGCATTATATGGATTGAATTTTGTGCTAATAACACTCAAACTTTCAGAGGATGATTGAACTCAAGCCTAGGAGTAACTCATGCTTCTGAGATACCAGTGGAGAGAGCTTGGCATCTGGACTTGGCCTTTTTCATTTCCAAGCCCAGTCTGGATGCATTCGTGTGTGGGTTGCCCTGGGTGACCCTGCTCAGGCAGGGGGGTTGGACTCACTGATCTCCAGAGGTCCCTTCCAGCCCCACCAGTCTGTGGTTCTGTGACATGAATTGAGACTTGGAAAGAGGAGAGGTGCATGAATGTGGCATCTTCCTGCAGCAACCTGTGTGGCCATTCCAGCTAAAGGACTTTTGCCTCTGCATCACAGGATGGCTGCTGGCATATGGGAAAGCTCTGTCATCCCCTTGAACTCAGAGTGACACTGGGGGGGTGGACAGGTTTTTTTTTTTCAAAGCCCAAAGGTCTCATATAGCCAGAGGCTCATGTGTTCCACTTGCTGTTCCTCTTCCAAACCGTATTAGCGTGGACCTGCGTGGGAGGGAAGGTTAAATAGTGCAAGCAGCTCAACAGCAGAAGAGCACTGCTGGTAGATGCTTGAAAAATGGGATCAAACACTCATTAATTGTCCATCAATGCTGCAGCACATTCTACCTCTGTGCCACCTTTGGGGGTCTGCTCCTTTATTTTTCCTACTGTGATCTCTTTACATCAAGTGGGCTGACTCAGTATCAGAAAGCACAGGTGCTTCAAAAATGAACATATAGGGTTTTGTATTCAAATAGCTGAATGACTAAGTAATGAATGATTGTGGAAAAGCTTCACTGAACTGCTCCTGTGGGTCTCTGTTTTAATTCAGCATTCTCTCTGAAGTGTTTGTTTGAAAGTTGTTTCTCTTTCGGGTTTGCCTGCTGCTGATAAACTTCTTCATGAGCGTTTGTAACGGCCATCTGTAACTGCTGGCTGCTGCAGAGGTGTAGCAGTTGACACTAAAGCTGTCCCTTCAATTCCTGATGGGTTTAGGAAAATGATGGCAAATAAAAATTTTCAGCATTTTATGCTGTTTATCCTGCTTGCAGTAAATGTCCCACATCAGACAAGCTTGACTTGTACCAGAGGAGAGGGAGCTGGACTAATTTAGAGCACATTTGTCCATGCAATGCTGGGCCACTAACAGGTAATTGAGGTTGCTTGGAAACCAGACTCATCCTACCTGTCCTCCTCCTGCACCATGCCAGAGACCTACTCACAGGAGCAGATTCCATACCTGGTTCTCTCTTCTGTTACATGTTTTGGTATCTCACACCTGAACACAGAGGTTTCAGAAGTGGACACTTTTGCCTCTGGGTTTGCCAGTGATTTTAGGGGACACATTTTGATTCCACTTTTACAGTAACCAGCATGAAGCTGGCCTGCCTGCTCCACTTCATGTCTGCAGTGCAGGTGTTTCTATATCACCTAGGCACACCTTTAACAAGACAACAGTCCCTAGGCTGAGGCTCAGGTGCCCAGTTACAGTCACAATTCACGAGGTAAAATGAACCATATCGATAATAGGATAGAATATTTCAGTATCTCAAACTTGCCTTTTTCTCTACACAGACTATAACAAAATTGTGGACAATTGATGTTGACTTTGTACTGGGGATGTCTGAAGTGAGCAGAGATTAATCCCTCTTCTTTTGTGCAATTTTGGGAAGCGTTGAATTCTTCACTGGCCTCAGCTGGCACTGTGGCTGCAGTCAGCTTTCTGAATGGCAAAGGGAAAGCTTTTTAACTTATTTATTGTAATAGTCAAAATGAGAGAGAGCTTGTGGAAATGCCAGGTCTTGATGCACCACAGACAGGTGGGTTTTGTGTTACATCGGAAAGTATCGTTTTACTTGTTGTTTTCTCATCTGGACTGGTGGTTTGTAAGGAGAAAACTGTGAGGTCTCTTAGTTCTTTGGGGTTTTTTTTTGAGTTGCTTTGACTTGTCTTGTTTTTAATGATGTTCAGCCATAACTGAGCCAGAAATACCCACTAATTGTAAGGGTAAACATATCATAGCAACAACAATAAAAGAAAAAGAAGTATTCTTATCACTATGACAGTATTATTTTAGACTGGACATTTCAAAATGGCAAGACTAGAAAGGAATCACAAGAGTCCAGCATCTCATAGCCTGGGTTCTAATTAAAATCCCTCCCAACCTCCAGACAGTCAGGACTGAAAATCACTATTCCTGCAGTTTCAACATGACTGATGAAAGACTTTAGACAAACCACAAGCTGGATCAGTCACTGGATCAGTTGATGTGACCTTTTTTTAGATCAGCTCAACTACAGCCATAATGCTCCACTGAAAAGATGTTCCATGAATTTCAAAACATCCAAAGTGTCGTTCCAGAGGGCTTTGCAAGGTACCGAACACAGTCCAAGCCTCATGTAGAGTCTGCCTGACAATTAACTGGAAAGCTTCATCTGCAGCTTTGCAAGTCCTAACAAGCAAAGACAAGGGAAATACATTTTAATTTGACATGTCCATAGTGCTGGCCCACTGACTTGGTCACAAATGACAGCACCATGGATGTATTCTAACTCTTCCTGCCTGCACGCCTGAAATGAGTAGAATAACGAAGTATCTCTCAAGATGATGGAAAGAGTATTTACCTACAGCCAAGAAAACCTTTCACATGGGTTTTGATGCTTATCATAAGGAGGAGTGCTGGCAAAATAGCTTCATCAAACTCCCCTTTTTCACCCTCAGATTAATTAAGATTTCCTAATGCATCACTGCCCAAACAATGGCAAGGGGTTGGTGACTAGTTAGCCACCAGAGAAGCTGGCAGGGGTATGTCTGCACTCATTTAAATTAGCACTCTCTAAAAAGCCATTACAGTTCTCAATCCTCAATCATTCCAGGTGGATTTTCTGGGTTTTTGTATTACAATCTCAGACAATCCCAAAGGTTACTTGGGATCTCCTCTGAAAACATTGAATGCTATGGTGAGGGTGAGCAGGGTGAGTGAGCACAGGTGACGTTGGTCAAGCTGCCAAAAGCACTGTGAAGGTCAGTGAAATAATTAAGAAGACAAGAAGGAAATGAGAACCCCTGCATTAGGATGTTGAGGAGGATATGAGGGTCAGGTGTAATCACAGGCTACCCATGAAAAGAGGCTGCAGGGGGCAGTTTGCTGCTTGGTTTTTGAAAAGGGAGGTCTGCTTGGAAGTACTTTGCTGGTTCTCTGTTGATTGAAGAGCTTGACAAAAAAAAGAAGAAGGGTGAACTGCTGCAGCTCTCAGAAGAAAGCAGTGAGGAGGGGACGTAGCTACACAGTAAGTGTAAACACTGTTGGGTTTGCTACTTTTCCTACCCTTATTCTGGTAATCAGGATGAAGGTCAGTCTCACAAGTTCTGCAGATCTCTTTGTCATGGTGATGCAGCCCAAGACAGGGACCTGAATCAGTTAGCTTGTGCTGTGGCTGTATGTAAAACCCAAATCTGTATTGTTTTCCCTCTTGGTGACTACCTTGTGCTAAGCTACATGAGATGCTCCAACCAGTTACAATCTTGGGCAATAGCGTTGACTTGTAGAGCAGCTGGGATAGGCTGTGTAGCTCTTCATCCCTGTGTTTACCTGACCTCTGTGCCAAGATGGGAGGGAGAGGAGCGTGGCTGGCCCGAGTGGCAGCTGGTGTGTTCTGGTAGGTGGTTGGGAAGGTGTGACCAAAAGGAAGGCACTGCCATGGTGGGGCGTACGAGTGGAGCTAGTTAGGGATGCCTCTGTGTGTTCCTGTCACAGCTCGGCGTGTGGGGTGTGATTTAGCATCCCAGGTCTAGTTCTGGGATGGGATTGGAGCCTCAAGAAAGAGGATGGCATGGAGGGGGTGACCAGGATGAATAATTTTCTATGTTGCTGCTCATGTCTATGATCTCTTCAGAAAGAAGAGAGTTCCCTCTGAGCCATATTCAGCCAAAGAGGCTGGAGGTTGAGTATCTGATTTACTGACTGCAGCTGGCTTATTAACCCTGGATTATTTTCACAGTTAATGGTTTATGTGATAGTAATCTTTCTTAGTAGCAATGCTCTCAGCTGTCGGCCTGTTGTAAGGATTGAGAAGGGAGGGAGTTCTTTGAGATTTTTGAATCCTAGCCTGCAAAAGTGCAGGGTTGCCAGTTTTAGCGAGGCAACAGCCCCTTAAAAAGGAAAGAATGAAGGTTTTGAACACAGGTAGTTAAAAGACCGACATTTAATCTGCCCTCAGGTGTAAAACAGAGCATGGGATGTAACACTGTGTGATCACGTTACCTGTCCAGAATGGAACTTGACAAGTCCCAGCAGAGAAATGGGGCTATTCCAGTGAATATTAGTAAAGGTGGGTGTAGTGCACCAGGAAGAAAGCAAATGTGAGCTACTGATTTGACATGAGCAATGGTAAATACTAAGCAGCAATTAAAAGGAAAAAAAAAAGATGGTGCAATTAAGCCTGCAGATGTACTATCCAGAATTGGGGGGTGGTTTCTGGGGAGGAGATGGCTGCTTTCTCTTTTAATCTAGATCAACTACAATGTAGATGATAATCACTACTATGAAAAACAAGGGGGGAATTTTCTGTATTCCTAGATGGCCATCCCTAAAGAGAATCCTGGCACTGCGGGGAACCAGATGCAGAACGAGATGGTGTTAAGCTTCCCTGAAGCAGATCATGAAACAGGGATGAACTGCCTCTGAAAGTGTCAATTCTCAGGGATATACAGCAAGAGGTCTTGACCACCTGTAGGTACTGAAGATTTCATGGCACTTGTAACTGTCATAAAATAAAATGCAGCATCCTGGCTCCATTCCTTGGGGGTAATTGATTTTTTTACCTTCCCAAATTTCCACTCTCTTGTTCTAATTGAATAAATTTTTTTTTTTTTAAATAGTGAATCTAATCAGCCCTCAGGACAAAACATTTTTGTCTCGCTCTTGACAAACAAGTGTTCTGTTTGCAGTTTGCCTCTGTAATTAAAGTGCCAGCTGCCAATAGTGAACCAAAGTATAGAAATTGGTAACTATTTCCCCTGTAAATACACTGTACAGTATTGCTGGCGTGGAAGTGTAGCCCTCATTCCAAGTTGGAGATGGCTGTATCTCGCTGATTAGAGACAAAAAGGTGATGTGTATAGGTGAGTGCATTTGAGGGGAGGAGAGGGAGAATGGCAGAGAGGAGGGGAGGGAGTTTTGTATGTGTGCACTCGGAGAATGCACACGCTGGATGCTGAATATAAATTCCAAGCTTGACAAAAGCTGCCTGAAGCAACTAAGAGTGTTCCTGAGAAGCACCATCATCCTCTTAAAAACTATGAGGCAGGGCCAGCCAGCCTGTGAATGGAAGTAGCATCACCCTGAGTCTCAAACTCATCCTACTGCACAGAATTTTGATCAAAAGACCTCTTTCCTTTTCGGTTTAGGTGTTTTGGGGGTGTGTTCTTCTCATGGGTTAGGTGCTCTCCTCCAACTATGAAAGGCTGTAGCTGGGTTGGTGTAATCTTTGTATGATAGTATTCCAAGCTCTAGCACGCTTATAAATTTTCACTGAATTTTCTTTTTACTGTTGGATCTTTCTCCACCCTTTTCCCCTAAATTTCTCTATTCCTTTCAGACCTCTCAAGCCACAATGTTCTTCTTCTTTAGGCCTTCAGTGAGTGTCTGCCAATCTTAGCCTAAGTAAAAGGCTTTCTGTTCATAAGTATTTTACAGCATAGTGGCAAATCAATCATCTAGAAAATAGTTTACTGGCAAATCCTTCTGTCAAAGCATCCTGGGAAATCATTTACTTTTTTTATGAGTAAGGAAGGCCTGAAGGTATGCAGATGGGGAAATATACACTGTTTACTGCAAATAATTTAAGACACACACTTCTACCAGATTGTGCATCTTCTTCTAGATGATAGGAAAGACTCTGGCACACTGAATTATTTATTCAGATGAGTAGAGATGCTGAAAAGGGCACCTAACCATATGTTGTAGAAGCTTCTGGCATCACTAGGAATGCATCACAAATAATACCCTAAAAGTACAGCAGTAAAAATATGGTATAAAACACCTCAAGAAAGAAACACAATCTATAATCTTAATTGCTCTAAATACTCTTAGCAATTATTCATTCATCCCATTTTTAAAATGCCTGGGAGGGGGTAGGGGGGGTAGGAATGAGCCTTGTAGTTCCTGCTGGTGTGGAATGTCTAAGTGTGGTGTGCTGAGTTACCAAGCTAGACTCTGATACAGGCAGCAGGTCAAATTCTGGCAAGTACTCCAGAAGTTTCCAAACTGAACTGTCTGTGTGTGTGTGGTTTACACACAAGCCTTGGTACTTGACTTGTGGTACTGGAAAGATTGTGTAGAAGTGGGGACTGAAACTCCTTCAAGGCCCTCTGAGGAAGGACAAGACATCTGTGAGGAGACTTCAGAAGGCAATTTGCTAAAAGGCCTTGTTATAACATCTTGTTTACTTGCAGCTTGCATAGTGGGGTCCTGTTCGTGACTTGAACTCCTCAGTGTCAAGGAAGCTGGTCTGTAAGAATGAGGTGATAGAATTTGTGTGTTAAAATTCAAGAATAGTGTTTTGAAACCTTCTGAAGACTTTCTTTGGTTGCAGAGCATGTTGAGCTCTTTCCTCAGTACTTAGCATCACCTTATAATGAAATGAATACATCTGGTCTTGGTAAGATTAATTTCTTAGAAAACAGGGTATTCTTGGTTGTCCTTAAAAGAAGGCTCTTGGTTTCAATATTTCAGTCCCTCATTCCTCTCTTTCTTTCTTTAAATTTATTATAAGAAAAAAAAGCCCAACGGGAAGATTCAGTTCTTCTGGTGCTTAGTTTGCTAAATTCCACATCTTACATAATGTTGCAAAGGACAAACAATGAAATCCTTGGCTGCACTCCCTTAATCTGCTTCTCTCCTGCAATGATGTATCTACATAACAAGCAAGAATTTATTATTTTTTTTCCTATTGCAATGCTTAATTCCAGGGTTTTTTTTTCTATGCAGAGCCTCCAGATACTGTGCAGGCCTGTGAAGTGCTCTGGGATTACAGAGTCCGAGTCTCTTTACATTGCTTGAAGAGCACACAAGTGTATCTCACAGTTTAGCTGGTTCCAGTTGATGTTGACATCTTGCTACACATTGAAATATTGCAAGGCAGCAATATCAAAATAGGCTTATGGACTCTTCTCTGAAGAGAGGCAGTTTCTTACCCATGACTCTTGGTGTTTTCTGTAGCATGCATTCACATTCAAACTGTCCACGTCAGTTAGCAGGTTCTGTTTGCAAAGCTCCCAGGTCTTCACAGCCTTCAGATCAGCCCCTGCAATAAGGCAAAAAAAAAAGACTTAGTCTTTAACCTTAAACTACAATATGCCTGTTAGAAAATTGGAATGAGGGAATGTTTTTCTTTAGAGCAGTCTTCTACAGACTGTTATCTTTTTCAAATTATTCAGGAGAATTCCAATAAAACCTTGGCAATTTTTATACTGAACATGTGGAAGAGTAGGGCTAATTGGAATAGTCTTCTGTTAAAGTCTGTGTGGTGTGTGACTGCTGGATTTTTGTGTTTGCTTTTAAATGACAAAAAATCTGTAGCTTTTATGGAATAGAACTGCAGGGATCATGAGCCACGCTGATGGAAAGAGCAATAATGGACTCCATACATAAACTGCTGTCTAAGGCCTTGTCAATACCAACAATGCCATGGAATTGCCTGGAATTGTTTATTTGTTTTCCCCTCATTATTTTTAAGACGACAATGAATTTCATTTGAGGGTTATAAAATAAATGAATGCACCCCCACCCTATAAACTGATTCTCTCCTACTTTTCTGCTAAAGGAAGATGTGGAACACAAACTTTTAAAGGGGAAAAAGCTCTGCTTTCCATGTGCACGGAGGGCCTGCTTGGAAAACCAAAACAAAAACACCCCACACCAAAAATGGGGAGGGGGAGAACCACCCCACCACCCTCCTCCCCACACACTTCACTAACCAGAAGCAAAAGTTCTGCTTGTTAAGATTGATACCTCATCAAGTACGCTTCTTGGGACAAGGTCCCACTTAATTCTTTCATTGCTTAATGTACCACTACCTTTATGTCTGCTTTTGTCTTCCAAACTACCCAAGGAACTCTCTCTGAACAGGGTCAGGTCCCCATGTGCTGTCAACGAGCACTGAGGGGAAACTTAAATTATTCTATGAGGACAGGATTTGGGGAAGGTTTGGGAAATGTGACTCACTTCCCTAAGCTGGGGGCAAGCCAGGAATTTAAATGAACAAGGCCTGGCAGGGAACCAAGTACACAGGATTTCACTGATCTATCATCTGTCTTCTAAGACTGAAGAAACAAAGCTGGCACCAGCTATTACCTTCCCATGGACAGGACTGGCATTTTACCCAACCTACGCCAGGTTGATGGGGTGTATCTGTCCTATACCTGCTTATATCCTCCCTGGAGGGTGATTCTCTGCTCATTATCTGATGGTGTTTTGGAGAGCGGTTTTTCTGTTTGTTTGGGGTTTGTATTTTTTTCTTTTAATTTGTATTTTTAAGTGCTTACTTGCAAGGAGTAAATTGGAAATTAGCTTACTTGGGTAACCTGACTTCTGAAGTTCTTAAGTGCTTGATAAACACTGCAGAATTCTTCTTTAAAGAAACAAAAAACCAAACCCCCAGACTAAATTCTCTTGTGATTACCCTCAATCCCTTGATGAAGATGAGGGCAGTGTTGTGAAAATGCACTTCTCTAAATGTACAGTGATACACCACCAGTCACAATCTTCACTCAGACTGGAACTAGAAATGGCACAGCAAGAATAGTGCTGGAGGGGACACGGCACACAAAACCAACATGCTGATGTGAGGGTAAAATCAAAGCAGAATCAACAGCACTCTTCTCTGTCTGGGAGCTGCCTTCCTGACTGCTGCAATTCATCCTGCTCATGTTCCTTCTCCCCTCCCCATCTGCATTCTTCCACCAATTCACACATGTCATCTCATTTCATGTCTTTTTATCATTCCAACATTAGTCTTACATGTGCAGTTTATGATCCCTGCAAAATCTGATGGATGCACCTAATACTATTAATCGTTGTAGATTGGCTCATTAAATCTTTCAGCACTTAATATCAAAGATCTTGTTTTAATCTAAACCAAGCACTAAAGAAATGATAGTTTTGGTGATCTGCTCACTAGGTACCAGGGGCCTGATCAGGGACATTAACACTATTGTTAGTTCACTGCTTGTGCTACAGAAAAATATGGCTATGGTGATCAAGCTAAGAGTTAAATGGGTTCTTTGAGTATATTTCAAGATTTTTATCTTGTTTAGCTTCCTTAGTCCAGGGAAATTAGTGGAGAGGTAAGTCTGGGAGTTTCTCTTGTGGCTCGCTCTCTCACCTGGCTTTATTTTCGCTTTGAGCCTTTTTTGTAGATGTTCCTGATGAATAAACTGCAGGCATCCCACACAGATTTAGCAGTGGATTTGTAGAACCTCCAGCAATCTTATAATATGACAGTGATCTCCTTCCTCTTCTGAGTCTTCTGCCAGAGACTATTAAGATGTAACAGGAGAAATCAAACGCTGCTCTTGGCAGTCTCCAGTTGACTAACGGACGGTATCTTTGCACTAATGCTCTAGGATGAGGAGAGATTTTACAAAGGACCTTTATCACCTGATGGTGACCTGAAAGTGTAATCTCCAACAGTTTAATAAGTACTTTAAATATTCAAAGGAAAAACCTTACAGTCTCTAAATCCCCTTTCTATTTTGTGTAATCCAAATCTGATGATGTGTTGCTGCAAATTTACAGCCATTGCTCTTTGAGAAGAACGTGTGTGTTTGAATACTGCCTATCAAATAGGAGGGGAACTGTCTGCTCAATACTCTCCCCTCCTGGCTGTGCTGGCATTGCCTCAGTTTTGAATATTTATCCTGAGTCACTTTCTCTCTAGAAACCTTCCCAGATTTGTGGTGATGCAGGAGAAGTTCATTTCTTGGCAAAGAGTGATGTCTGTAACCAGATGGGGGGGGGAGTTATGCTAGGAAATATTTTAATGGCTTTGTGTTTATGACTGATGGATGAAAGCATGTGAAGTATTTGCTAATCATGATCTAGTGCTCTTAGCATGAAATCTGATCAGCACATTGGGTTTCTAGATAATAAATAGAATACTAAGCAACAAAAGTGGTGAACCTTGGATTGGACTCTGGATTAACCAATATTGTAAAAGTGAAAATATGGAAATGAACCAGCAAGTTGTGACTTTGTCACTTAACATGTTTAAACCTTAACCACATGGAGTTACATCTCCATCCTTAACTTTGCCTACTAATAACCCCTCGGTGCTACACATATTACACCTCACAAAGCCAGACTCTTCGAGTCAGTGTCACCAGCAGAATGTTGTTGTGGGGTTGTACTTGCAGAGCTTTCAGTTCTAGTGTGCCCTTTGGTTATCTTTGCTCCCATTTTCTGGATGTCTTCCCCCTAAATGTCTTGGACAGAACCGGTAGCTTGACTAACTCTAATGTCAGCGGGGGACTGAGGGGGCTCAGGAAAAGGGAGGCTTCCTGCTGCCATAGCAGGAAAGATGAATATTTATAAAGTTCCAGTGCAAAACAGGGAAAGCCTCTAAATGTTCCTTTCATCTAAATTGTTACCTTCACACAGCAGAGCACCCCTAGTTCTGAATTCCCTTAACTTTTAAAGAGAGAAGTCTCATTGTGAAACTTCTGTCTAGCTGTCACATCCCCTGGGATAGCTGACGACCTTTGAGATACAGACAGTTGGTTTATTTGCAGTGAAGCTAGGAACAGAAATGTTTTTCCTGATAGCATCTCCGAATCTAATTGCTTAAGGAGTTTCTTGAGACAGTGAGCAGCTTGCTGATGGCAATGAGCAGCAGGGAAACCTATTGCTCCTTCATTCTGCCTTTATCTGAAAGTCTCTGCAGTCAAAGAAATTACTGTATTTAGACCACAGATAGAAAATAGGACAAGCAAACAATTAAAAATAACTTTGACAAACAAAGCTGTGTCTCTTAACTTGAACTTCTGATTATGGCTAGAAGACATAAAGAAGCTGAGCTTATGGGACTCGGTGCTGGTCAGATGGGATCTCTCCCAAAGGGAAGCCTTATAAAGGAAGGAAAGGGCAAGTTCTATGACTACTCTGTTAGCCATGTGTACCAGTGCCCAACGAGCACACTTGTGGGTTGTGGTGGACTCTGTCATATTGAGGAATCCGGTCTTTTGCCTCCAACTCTGTAGCAAGAAACCCCCCAGGTCTCCTGCATGTCTCTGCCCAAGAAAGCAGAGTTAAAAGCTTTAGAGATGTTTATTAATGTTCAGGAATAACATGAGTGAGTGTGGGAGTTGTAGAAGTATCCTGATGTAAACATCATCTCCATTATGATGGGTTTCAGTGTCTCCAAGAGAACCAGCTGAAAGTCCCATGTGAATGAGAGGGATGGAGACCTAGGTGGAAGAGCCATGAACTTATCTTTGTATGTTTCCAACTGTATGGAAAACTTGAAAGAGTCTGCAAAACTTTGTCTTTTAAAACAAGTCAAATGTCAAACCAACCTATGATAAAAATAGGACTTTGAAATCTACATGGTTTGTCGTAATGATTTGTCAGTTAAACACTGAATAGAACAAAAGCTTTTCCCTCGGGACTAAAAAGGGGTTTTTATATGGTGCAGAAGAGATGAACCACTCAATTTATTTGCTGTGGAGGAACTGACTGTTCCCTGCGAGATCATTGTGGTTGACTTGAGTTAGAGATGACCTGAGCTTGTGCCTGGGCTGAAATAGTTCCTATTTTGGTTTTTGTCTCAAGACTTCTGTGATCTAGAGTGAGGTTAGAGGATTGGCTTATAGTCCTCCTTTCCTGTTCTCAAAGGCAGTTTCACTTGATTTTCTTGCACAATCTTGAACTCCAAGATCTGCATTCAAAATTAAAAAAAAAACAAAAAACAAAAAACAACAAAACAAAAACAAGCCAACCACCAACTCAAACTGTCAAAATACCTTTTTACTTTTGTATTGAGTTTTTAACACACATTTGGAGTGGCTTAAGGATATTATCCTGGTATTGATGTTATAGCAGAGTCAGTTATTGGTAATTCTAATTCTAGTACTTTTCTTGTTAACAATATGAATTTATTCATGAGCTTCTCTAAAAGGCAGACAGAAAATCAATACTGCTTGCCTGGTAGGACATGTGTAGGAACATGTGAAGAACACCAATAGATACTACTAAAGGATGCACTGGCACCTAGAAGGTCAATTAATATTTACTTTCTTCCTGGAATGTGTTCTGACTCACCTGGTCCTTGCTTTGTTGAATAAAGAAGAACCCACCTCCATGGAAGCGACAGGAATTGCATTGCCAACTGCTCTGAGGGGGGTTCATTACGTAACATAAGAGATGGGATTTTTCAGTTTTAAGAATTTTCTCTCACTTGCTCATTACGTGGTAATGTAAATGTTCAGTGAGCACTTTGATCTGCTCCAGTTTGAACTGAAGCTGAGTTGATTTTTTTTTTTTTAATATGTACTCTGGGGGAGATCTGCTGCTTGTTCTAACCCTCAAGGGCACCCTGCAACAGAACTTGCTGCATGTTAACATTTCTACACAAACCCATATGTTACGGTAACAACAACAAAAAGTTTGAGAGATTCTAATTATTATCTTACAAAAAATGTCAAATAAGACATTAGGAAAGGCGATAAATCTCACGAGGGAGAGAACTGCAAGTTTTGTCTTCGTGTTTAGCACAAAAATATACGCTGGCTGGGTAAAACCAGTCTGCTTGTGCTTCAGGATGGATGCCTGACTTCTCAGCCTGTCATCTTGTGGAATTGTCTCCTCTGCTACAATCTTTAAACCCCAGGAGAGAATAAGACTTCCAGGTAGAGAAAAGAATCTCTCTGGCAGACTGATGTCGTTGGATCAGTCAGGTCAAACCCAGGCCACTCCTCTGGTAGATGACACTGCTGTACTTGCCAGTGTGGAACTCCAGCCGTGCTCTAGCCCTTGGCTGTTAAGAGTGTGTTTGCCTTTTATTCCAAGGAGATTATTTCAGCTACTGTTCCACTTGCCCTGTCTGCTCATTCGTACAGCATATTTTTAAATTGCTCGGGGCTGCTTTATCATGTTTCTTCTTGCTACATGGGTGCACTTGAATGTATTTATTTCTAATTTCCAATTATAATGCAGTTTTGAAAGCACATGTGCTCTATCTGCGATTGCTGTCCCATATTTTCCTCTGGCTCTGTCCTTCTCTCTGCTGTGTCAAATTAACCGTGCTTTTACTGGGGGAAACTGTGCAGAAACTCAGGAGCAACTTAAGATTTCGTAAGACATGGTGCAAAAAGCAACACTGACCACTGAATTTAGTTTTTCTCGCACTTCTTTTGATATACTACACACTAAAATATGGTCTAGATGGTAAGTATTTCACCTCTAAGTCAAAGGCACTATAAAAAGAAAAAGGCAAGAGTAAACTGGGGTCACAGCAATCTCATTGGTCTGGAAGTTTTTCTTTCTCTTCTTTAAAACAAGATGTTTACTCTCTAGATAACAATTTGAGAGTTTCTGAGGTCGATGAAAGAGGTAATTCCAAGGTGGTGACAACAAAGAAAGAAAAATGGCTGTGTTATTTCTCACAGTTGCCCCAGCAGAAATAGAGCTCTCCTAGCCTCAAACAAGTTCTGAACAGAAAATATAAACCAGTACTCAGGACCCTCCTGTGGAAGATGAAGTGGTTGGATTCAGTTTAGTGCTCTGCTAAAACTTCTCCTATAGAAGTCACTTGCTACAGCTTAGTTCTCACTCAAATGTAAAGGAACAAACCCAAGGCTGCTGTAAAGAGAAAGCCATTGGAATGGTGGAGAACAGTCAGAAACAAACTGTGGGGGGCAGATAAGTATGTAAAATACTCGGGCAGGGATGACTGCATTTATGTTGAGGGTGTCAGAGGGAAATAAAAGATGAAGATAAAATATATTAGGCATGTGGTAGGCAAGTGGGAGACTGTATCCTCAGCCTAATGCAGTATGAAAAGAACAGGCAGGAAGACCACAGGGTCTTTAAGATAAACCTTCCTTTGAACTACTTGTTGCTGATAATTAAAGGAATGTTTGATTATTTTTTTCCCCTACAGACAAGCAGCAAGTCACATGCATAAGTCCATTGGAATATAACTTTGCTTTATTCTATGCTGCTCTTTTCATATTCCCCCCCCACCCCGTCTGGAAGGACAGGGAAAGACAATTGGTCCTACTCAGCAAAGAACTGACTAAGGGACTCCATGTTGATGTAAGTGAAGCTTTGAATGGAAATCTTTTTGTCCTTACACGGTTACAAGATCAGGGCACTAGTTAATTTTTGACTATACTTTTTCCCCAAATACCCGAGGCCTATTTTCTGTTCTAAATTAAGTCAAAGACATGATCTAACATTGATATAAGTGGGATTACCTCAGACCTACATGAATGCACACTTAAATGGGCTTAACCTTTATTTAAACTCCCCTTTTTTTTTTTGCTGAATGGTGGTGGATTTGAGTTAGTGGAATGCATATATGAAATAAATCAGAATTAGAAATGGACCTCTTCCATTTCCCCTCTAACACTTAACCCCTAACCCTAAGGCTTGACCATTCAATGGCATTCTTGTGTGGAGAGCCCCAGTTTAACTGTACATGTCAAGAAAAACATCAAAAATAGTTTTGTATTTACCCAAGCTATGTCTACAGGGATAGAAACCTGCAAAGATGGGCATACCTGCCAAACTCTTCGTCTGTCTGGGCCTGGTTTTTGTCTCCAGAGATGTAGCTGTGTTCCCACAGTGTCCCTCAAGAAGAGAGGAAACCATCCATCTGCTATAAGATTTAGCAAATAATCTTTGTTCTATAAATATTTGAAGCTTTGTGCTTAAAAATGGAATATCCCTTTAAAAAGCAACTTGCTGGCATATGTGCTGACTGACTTCACCGAAACAATGAACTGATTAGCTAATCCTGGCAAAATGCATATTGTTCTCTGAGAATTTATTCATACACATTGTTAGGTTGGAACTTGTTTAACGGCTGCTATGTAAATTAAGGAGGAATTATTTGTTGTTTTGATAAAATGAACTATAAGTAACTTTGCTCTTTAAAAAAAAAAAATCAATCGCAAATAATTGGGTTTAAATTACCTTTCTTATCTCAGGCAGCTGCAAAGTTGCATGAAATATGGACTTGAGCCTGTTCTGATTTGCAGTCACCTTCATGAGGCTTTTAAACTTTGTCTGCAACCTGGAGGAACAGGGTGATCAGAAGATGTGGTTTTATCTCTGGCCTTTGATCCCATGGCTCGTGATTACCTGAAAGCCATCTCTGTGTATTCTGTGATTCTTTATTCCAAAAGTAATTTTGGATGTCCAGGGTAACACCACTAACCCATTTCACTCAGTCCACTACAGCAAACTTTACAGTTACAAGTAGCATTCCAATTTAAATCTTCCATTGTGTGGCAGCTTAAAATATTACCTCAAAATGCGAGTGGGAACTCTGTTTTGAAACACTTGTTATTAAGCTCATGTGTTTATATGAAGAAAATAAAGCAAAATACTATAAGGATGATTAAATTAGAAAGCAGTCAGTTTGCTGTTTCTAATAATGGGACAAATTACTCAGGTTCACATACCCAGTACTCACCTGAGGTGACTTTATTCAGGTCAAGTACACTTGACTCTTTTTAAGCTTATGTTGTGCTTTAACTTCTGCTTGACTGATGGTTTGTCTATAATAGGAAAAACTAAGGCTTGGTCTGTTCCTAGATTTGCTGACAGATCCACGTTTGTTTCCAGAACTCTCCTTTTGTAAAGGTCTAGAAAAGAAAAAGAGGTGACTGAGCATCACCAACTCTGAGGAAAAGAAAAAAAAAATTGCAATACAAATCAAGCAGTATAGGGACAAATCTTCTAAACAGCAGGAAGCAAACTTGTACACCACCCATAAACAGACTCCCCCCTTCTCCTCCTCTCTTCTGTGATCTCTCCCTGAAGTCCTTTAACTTGTAGTGAAATCAGATTTTTCCACAAAACATACAGTGTTCTTCATTTTTTGTTGTTTGCATTTTATTCAGGTCCCTTTTTCAAGTGTGGGACTCTTCACTACACAAATGAAGGCCTTCTGTTAAAAATCCTCCCTCTGTCTTACAGATGACTTGCCAGAGTGATATCACCAGGACGAGAATAAAACTGAAGGCTGATTCTGTAATGTAAGAAAGGACATAAACAGATACACAGGCGAATGTTTCCAGTTAAGTTTATTAGATCTGTTAACTCACAAGACTAATTTGGACTTGTGACCTTTTGCATGTTAATATCATCAGGGGAGCTACAATGTGAGCCATTCAAACCAAGTCACGGCGGTTCAATTATGAAACACTTCGTATGTTCCTGTTCCCCTAAACAATTTGGCCCCTGTGTTCCAGAGGACAGGCGTGACCTTTGCCATTATGAAGTCAGCATTTTTCATTTAGATGTATCCATTTGTCAGTAACAGCCAGCGAGTAATTCTGGTCTTGAAAAATTCTTTGTAAAGAGATAAAGCGTAGTATGTTTTTGTGTCACTGGATGTTCAAACATTGAGTGCTGAAGACTGAAAATAATTTTCAAATTAACACATCTCGCCAATGCTTACACAGTTTAGGGCAAGAATGTAACAAGTTCTTGGAGATAATACAGCTTTATTCTTGGAGTAGCTACACTTGAAGCCTTAAGTCTAGACTACTGTGCAAAGAAAACCAGAAGAGGTAATGTAGCAGTCTTTCAACTTCTGCATTAAAAAAGCTATGTTAATCCAAAGTAGGAAAAAAAATAAATTGAAAATCATGGAACAAACTTTCATGCACATCCAACTTTTTTTTTATACCAGTCACAGGTTTACATAATTTGGCTTAATAGCTTTGGAAACACAGAAAAAGCTGAAAGAGGCAGCAGGTCACATGTTGAGACAAGAGCTTATTGGTGGAGTTGTGTAAATACTTACCAGATTAGGTCTGATTACATTTACCTGCTTCATGAGCACAGTGCTTATTTGGATTGCTTTAAAAAGCAGTAATTGAAAGAAAAATCCTTTTTCTTCCAGAAGCTTGTCTAAGGGTGGTCACCTAACATTCTCCACGTTAATCTTAATTATATTAATCAAAGCAACCTACGAGCAACTCCTAAAGCCCTTTTTCTCTTGTGGATCCAGAAAGTTCATGTATGGCACGGGTGAAGGTTTAGAGCTACGTTTGTTCCCTCGATGATTATGGGTTTAAAAAAAAATAAATAGATGTATCTGTGTAGGGGGAGAAGAGTGCAAAAATAACTCAAATACAGAGACTATGCTGGTAGTCTTATTTCTACTGGCAGCAAAGGGCTCCTTTCCCATCTTCTTTCAGAGCTTCTGAGTGCAGTGAGTTGGAATAGAACGCGCAAGAGGAGGATTCAGGTTTTGTTTGTGTGTACATAGAAAGATTGAGCTAAAGAGCAGTAGCGTGTACCAACGTATCCATTACTCACAGTCTGGCAAATATTAGAGGAGTGTAATCTTTTTACACCTATCAGGACAAGATTGCTGAACCTTCTTTAGAAAGGAAGGAGGAAAACTTTGGTGGCAGAAGATAAATACCTAAAGCTCGAGCTGAAAGGCTGGTGTAGTAATTGGAGAGAAACATCTTCCTGCTGGGCCGCTGTCAAAGCAGTGATAAATATGAAAGCAACTGAGAATGGTGATCAATATTATCACTAATTTTTCCTGAAGTATCAGCTCCCTAAGATCTCTGATCTGATTCTGCCAAATACTTCCCTGATTCTGATTGTTTTCTGCAGTAACTTGCATATTTTAATGAGATCCATAAAGATGTAGCACAATTGTTTATTCAACATGTGTTATTTTTTTAGTAGTGTGGCAACATTTAAATCAGAAGTAGAAAATATTTTGTCATCCAGATTAATGAACTGTTCCTGGTGTGGTGTGGTTGTTTTTTTTAAATAAAAACCCAACCTGTTGATGTGACACATCTTGCAAATCTCATATTAGAAGCCTAAAGTAAAAAATACTGCAGTGAAAAGGATTAGCACACCATTGTTGTTATAAAATCAGAACCTAGGAGGTAAATTTTACATGCTTTTTTAATTTCCACAGGATTTCCATCTTACTTTATCCCTGATAGGTGGTAGCTAAGGCCAGTTTGCTCTAAAGTACTCAGATAAATTTCTATTTTTCACTTCATTCTTGGAATAGGATTTTTTTTGAAGAAGAAGGAAAGGATATTATTCTATTCAGTGGTCACTATTTGCTGGCAGGTAGCAGAGCAATGAAGAAGATAATCTAATCTGACAGAGAATCATAGAATGGTTTGGAAGGGACTTTAAAGATCATCTCATTCCAACACCCCTGCCACAGGCAGGGACACCTCCCACAAAAGCAGGCTGCTCAGACCCATGTCCAACCTGATCTTGAACACATCCACTGATGGAGCATCCACAGCTTCACTGGGCAACCTGTGCCAGAGTCTCACCACCCTCAGAGTAAAGAGCTTTTTCATAATTTCTCATCCAAATCTCCCCTCTTCAGTTTGAATCCATCACCCCTCATCCTGTCACTGCAAGCCTTTGTAAAAAGCCTCTCCCCAGCCCTCTTCTATCTATGGCCCACCTACAGAGCTCAAAGCACTGAGACAGAAGGTAGAAAGGATTTGAAAGATAAGGTTCCATAGCAGCAGCAGCACCTAAGTACAAAACAACCTTTCAGAAGTAAACAGTATTTCTGACATTGACCTCACAAAGTCATTGCTTTCTAACTTTTTTTTGATTATTTGTGCTGTGCATTGTTGGTTTGGTTGGAGAGTGGTTTTTTTGGGGACTTTTATGTGCATTTTTTGTGGTGTAAATATTATAATTTATAAAGATAGTCCTATCTTATTTAAATATTCTGAAGGATGGAGTGTTTACCACAATGTTAACAACTTTTCAGTGATTAACCGCCGATCATAAATAACTTTGCACATTTTCTTCACATTTTATTTCTGTACCTTAAGCTCTGAACCACAGATCTTGCTTTCTGACAGATAAAATGGCTAAGAACAGATAGCTGCTCTTTATGTAGGTTTTCTGCAAACTGGAGGACTAAGTCTGGTTTTAAATGTGGTGGTACCAAAGTAGGTCTTTAGGAGCCCTACCACAGCTTCTCTCTTTTGATTTAAAAGTCTAGATGGTTGCTGTTGCTTGCTGCTGTGGAACTGGAGGTGGCCTTCAAAGGGTTTGGTGCTACTTCAAAGCTTTGGACAATACAGCTGGAAGCTTGAAGGGTCAGCGAAGAGCCGTGTGATTTATTGTGGTGTATGGTACAAATGAGGGACAGAGCAGGGATGAAAAATTCCCCAAAGCTGCATGTGCTCAGTTGCTAGCTTGGGGTATAAGCTTCAGCCAATAAAGACAAATAATTGTATTCTGTATCCTCGGATTAGAAAATAAGAACCACATTATTCAGCTTTAAAATGATTTAGATTCTTTCATCAGGGGCATTGTAATTTCCTTTCTCTTTACCCAGATACTTTTAATGTTTGTTTATGCTGAGGCCACAAAGTGTGCATAATCTTCTAATCGCACAGTCCATTTTAACATACTTAGTTCCACTGGTTTAGTTCCATTTGGCTTTCAGTTTGGGATAAAAATTATAAACACTGTATTTCAGAATATAGAAGTGAGACACCGAGATCAATCTCGGTGTTGGGGGAGAGTTATTTTAGTTTCAGTTCCCTGTTGGCAACGAACAGAGCAGGATCAAAACTAGAGGGAGCTGTTGTTCACAAATAGTTCACAAATAATCTCCATCATGGTTTATTCTGAAATAAATTAGAAACCCACTCTTTTCACGGGGTGGGGGAAGGTATTGGCCAAAACATGTAGCAATAGCATGGAGGGGAGGAAGACGATGAAGGCAGAAACATGGACTACCTGGTCTAACAGAAGCACAGGTATTCCCTACATCAGGGAGAAAGGGAAGCAAAAGCAACAAAGGAAAGACTGAATTCATGTGTCCTGTGGTTTGAAGGTGTACGTGGCTACACCTTCATTCGGTCAGCGATGCAGAAAACGTTCTCATTTTACTTTTGAAACAGCAGAGCGAATGCCTGGACAAATACTACACATTAGAAATTAAAAATACTTAAGCTTTGTTTGATCAAGAATTGATAAACTAGCAGATAGTTTCATTCACTCGGGGGCTACTGAATGAGCTCAATAACTAGAAGAAAGCTAATTTAATAAACAGAAGTGTTTCTTCTCAAAGAGGTATTAAGCAATGCAAACAACCTGAATCCTCACCAAATAGTTTCAAAGTCAGATAAATAGAACTATCTGGAGGGTAAACTTTGGTTCATGAAAAGCTGCGTGATGTAAAAGAATTATCATGTAGGATAATACATGAAATATGTACAAGGCAAATATATTTGTTGGCACAGAAGTCTTCTGGCACGCTGAAGTAAAACATCCACATATTTTAGGGGTTATCTGGTAAGACTCTTGTGAAACTCACCAGTTATCAGATCCCTCTAGACCCGTCTTTCATTCTGTTTTAATCATAAAACAACTGTGAAGTTGCTTAGTTCAACACCCTTTCCTGTGAAATACTGAGCAAATGACATGTTCTGTGTTGATCTGGTCTTTCAGGGGAAAGAAGGCTTGAACTAGCAGATACCCAAGAGGAGGTGGTTGGTTTGCTCCTCCAGAACCAAGCATAGTTACCCTAGGAATCCAGGTGGGGTTGGAAGGGACCTCGGGAGATCGAGTCCAACCCCCTACCAAAGCAGATTCACCTAGAGAAGGTCACACAGGAACAGATCCAGGCAGGTTTTTAATGTCTCCAGAGAAGGAGACTCCACAACCTCTCTGGGCAGCCTCTTCCAGGCTCCATCACCCTCACAGCAAAGTAGCTCTTCCTCATGTTGAGGTGGAACACCCTGTGTTCCAGTTTGTGTTCATTATTAGAATGCATCCATGGAAATCTTGCTCAGTGTAACCCCACCAAAAATAGATGCAAATATTTCTGTACATTTGAGAATCTATCTTCATGAATGCAAAACAGGCTTTAGAGAGATCCGTGACCTCACTGATTAAAACTTCATTCATTAAAAATTATAACATTATAATCTTGGAAGAGTCAGGCATTAAATATCAATAATCTATTGATCTCTGGTATGTAAACACACCAGTGACATATCCCTTCCTTGTCTGCAGTGTGCACAGGGCTGAAACAAATATTTCCAGTCAAGCTGCTTGAATAGATGATTGGTGCTTTAGCAAAGGATTTGCATTGTGAACAAAATGTTCTTCAATATGCTATTTGGTGCCAGGTGGCCTTTGTCTGTCCTGCACCAGGAGGAATCCCAGCCACCCCACTGTACCTGGAAGCCACCAGAGGAACTGAAACACAAGAAAGGGACTGCCTAGTGGCAAGAAAAATCTTCCAGGTAAATTGTTGTCTTGGTTTTGCTGTTGTAATTGATCGACTGCTACTCAAAGATGAAAAAGAAATAAACCCAAAACCCACCCTAGGAAAAAAATACCTTAGGAGTTCAACTTGCACCCTCCGTCCTTCAAATGAGTCCTGTATCTGCAGTAGTATTTCCTTCAGATTTGGGCCTTGTACTTTTGAAACAACTCTGAAGTCTCCAATTACTGCAGAGCAGTCTGGGAGAGCACATACTAAAATTCCTTTCAGATGAAACTTAACTGGCAGAGAGGCTCCAGCTGGCCCTTAGCATTCATTTGCATGAGCAGCTGAGCAACAGGCAGAAGTAAAACCTCTTCAAATGCATATAATGTGGATGTTGTGTCCTTGACTCCAACTCCTACTCTGTAACTCCTCTCAGGCTGCATTACTGTCTGGTAGAGATGTAATCCAGAGTTGCCAGGGACTGGGTTAAGATGGGGAGACCTTATGGTGGCCTTTCAGTACTTACAGGTGGCCTACAAGAAAGATGGAGATGATGTTTTCAGAAGGGCCCGTTGCAACAGCACAAGGGGGGATGGTTTTGAACTAAAAGAGGGAGTTTTAGACTGGAGGGAAGACATTTTTACACTGAGGTGGATGAGACTCTGACCCAGGTTGCCCAGAGAGGTGGTGGCTGCCCCATCCCTGTCCCCATTGCAGGGGAGGTGGCCGGGGCTCTGAGCACC
>JANHFX010015425.1:0-19863 GCA_027560015.1 Chloroceryle amazona | reverse complement strand
ACCACATCCACTGCTCTACCATCATCTATCCACCTGGTTATGTCCTCATAAAAGGCTATCAGGTTGGTCAAACATGAGCTAACCTTGGTAAAACCATCCTGACTGCTCCTGATGACCCCCTTGTCCTTGATATGTCTAAGGATGGTTATATGTTGAGAGGTTTTAAGACACACACGCACACGGTAGCCAAATAGTCTATCTTCTAAGGGGTCTTTTCAGCATAAACCCTTTCCTCAAAAGCCCTTCCTGAGCTGCTGTGCAGAGCCCTGATTTCTTGTCCATCCCTTGACCCATGTGCAAGGAGCAGCTGGTTATCAGATTAACAAGCTAACTCTGTCTGTCATGTGAACACATGGAAAAGGAGAAAGGCCAAGGTACCATGCTAGGAATACATGTGGCAATTATGAGAAGGGAGTCAACACTGTGCACCTTACAATCACTGAATGCAGTTTGACAGGTTTTGCATTCTTGACAGTATCCCAGCTCAGAGCTCATTTCACTGAGCAGCTGCAAAGTTTGGGAAGCTTCCAAATTACAGGAAATTTTAATTTTTAATTTTTTATTTTTTGTATGCTCATTTTGGGCTAATTCAGAAAAAATATTTATTTTTTTTTAAAGAAAATTTCTGGAAACTGTAATGCTGTTTTTAGCCAGCTCTACTTCATGAACTACTATATAGCAGCATATAGACCAATTACTAACCCTCTCAGTTGGGCTTGGAAGTGGAATCTAAGAGCTGATGACTATAAATGTCACTCTGAGGCAACACTGCCCAAATAAAGTTATCCAAACATGAACTCTCTAGGCTGTCCACTTGGTGATCATAAATTTTAATAGGTATTTTCTCTTGCTGATTAAAAGAAAAAAATATTGTCAAGTGCCAAAATGAAAAAAAAAACATAACAAATCTTGTCTTTGAAATAATTGTCCTAATCATTTTACCAAAGAAAGACATTAGTCTACACCTACAAATTAAGCTTTGTTGTAAATTAATTACTTATATGTAAAATAAAATTGTATTTGACAGAGATTCTTCATCCATTTTGTCCAAGCCACACAGGAATCCAAAGCAGAAATTGAAAACTTTCCAGCATATCGTCTTAAAATTTTACAGAATTTGCACTGGAACTTTATTCTGCAGCCTCCTGCTTGAATAGATCTATAAGAATACAAACACTTATCAACACTTTTCGTGTACAGGATAAATTTCAGTGTATTACATGATAATTTTAAGCTGGCTTAGTTTACTTTTCTTCAAAAAAGTCAGTAGTGCTTGTAGCGATTTTTTCATATATTATCATGAAAAATATTTAAACAAACACACATTATAGCCCCAAACAACCACCACTGCCATAGCATTTCTGCAAGACGTTGAAACTAGAGTTTTTGATATGTTCACAAGTACTGAATGAGCTAGTCATTTTCCACACAGCCCAGATGGGCATAAATGAAGCAACACTTCAGAGGGTATGTCCTACAACTGGGAAGGAGAATCACAGAATAATTGAGGTCAGACAGCATCTCTGGAGATCATCTAGATCATCCTCTTTTTGCTCAAGTAGGGTCAGCCACAGCAGGTTTCCCAAGACTATGTCCAGTTGGTATGGAAACTCCTCAGCTTCTTGGGACAACATGTTCTAGTGTTTGGACACACTCATATAGAAGCTTTTACTTACGTTTAAGTGGAATTTTCTGAATTTCAGTTTGGGCCTGTTGTCTTTTCTCTTGTTACTGGCCACCTGCAAGGAGAACTTATCTCTGTCTTCTTTACAACTGCCATCAACACTAGATTCCTCTGAGACATCTTTTCTCCGGGATGGAGGGTCAGTCCCATGTCTGTCCTCATAGATCAAGTGCTCCAGTCTTCATATCTCTCTTGCACTGGCAAGTTAAGAATTGGATGCAGCAGTCCAGATGTCTCTCAACAGTGCTGAGCAGAGGTAAAAGGTGACCTCAACCTGCAGACAACAGGCTTCTAGTAGGTGTCACAGTAGCATATAGACCTCAATTTGGAAAACTTTACTACTTACGTTATTGTAAAACTGGTCCTATGGAAGAATTTTTCAACATCAATTAATATAAAGTATTTTCATTAACCTTAAGAAGAATTAAATGCCTATGAAAAGTAGGACTAAACATGCTGCAACTAAACATGAAGTTGTTAGCATCTGGGCATAGATCTAAAACACTCATGTTTGTAGATCTTCCCAGTCCTCCAAGCTCTGCCTACTAATATGGACTTTACTTTTAAAAAATATGAGTTAGCTTCAAGTTTATATGTCTAGAAAATGTACATGAAATCATTAAGTTAAAATTTCATACTTTTCTTCTCATTAAATAAGCCTTTTCCTTCACAGTCCCAAGTATGCACAACATCAGTAATCTCCTGACTTTTTGTTACTAAATCCAAATTACTACATTACCAAGCATGCACCTTGGGCTCAAGGCAGAGCCTTGTTTGGAGTCATTTTTTAAACTACCACTCAGGTATCCTATATTAGACTTGCCTGTGTGTATTAGAAATATGATTTTTTAAAAAAAAAATCAGCTCCGAAACTGAGTATTTAACACAATGAACCTAACTGGTGGAAGTTAACTGAAGCGGTATTCCTATCTTTGGTTGTTATCAGTATATTTTTGTTTAGAATGTTGCTAGTATTTAATTTGCTAGTATTTCAAATGCTGCATGAACAAGCATTTGTACTAATGTGATTTTACCTAGTGGAGAAACCAGTCCCACTTCTTTACCTTTAAATAGACAGATTTGTGCTATTGTATGTTTCTCTTGAAAAAAAAAAAAAAAAGAAAAAAGCAATAATCCCAGAAACACTGATAAAACCCCTCAAGCATTTCAAGCATTCACATTTTAAGTGCACTATAATAAAGTGTCCAAGTTCTCATTTTTCATTTGTCAAATAAAAGCATATTTTAATTTTTTATTGTGCTTGCAGTAAAACAATAATTGATGAACACCAGAAGGGCTTTCTGGGGCATATTACACATTTGACAAAGTCTAAGTAAGTTGAAGAAGAAACCACAAAGGATATTGATTTTCTATGAAAGGGCAAGACTGATATTTCTTCATTTGAAGGTTTTGTTTTTCTACTGAATACCACAAAGGAAATCCAGCACATAAAGAAAGAACATAAGAAAACAATATATCATAGGAAAAAAAAATAAATATATATATTTCAGAACTAAACCACTTCCTACTGCCCGTAATAGGAAGAAACCCATTATATACTTTAAAAAAGACACTTAATACTGACAAATAAAGCCATTTCACATGTGTAAAAATATTAATGTATTCTCTGCTACATATTCTTTCTTTGATTCTGTGTGGGTTAACAACCAAGATGGTCCCAAAGTGTCCAGAAGTGTTTGTTTTCCAGTAATGAAACAAACATCAGAATAAGCCAGAACATCTGTGTTGAATGGCATCTTTAACACCTCTAATGTGTCTCCCAGAGATGTACTTTTTCCTGGTAGAGTTTTCACAAGTAAGGTAGAATGTCAGTAGAAAGAAATAATAAAACTCTGTAGAAAGGCTCTACGGAGGGATCTGGACAGGTTGGATTGATAGGATGAGGCCAATGGTATGAGGTTCAAGAAGGCCAGTGGTATGAGGTTGAAGAAGTGTTGGATCCTGCACTTGCATCACAACAGCCCCCTGCAACACTACAGGCTTGGGACAGAGTGGCTAGAAAGCTGTTTGGCAGAAAAGGACCTGGAGTTTCTGATCAACAGCCATCTGAACATGAGCCAGAAGTGTGCCCAGCTGTCCAAGAAGGGCAACAGCATCTTGGCTTGTATAAGAAGTAGAGTGGCCAGCAGGACTAGGGAAGATATTGTGCCCCTATACTCGGCACTCATGAAACTGCACCTTGAGTACTGTGTTCAGTTTTGGGCCTCTCACTCCCAAAAGGACATGCTGCTTAGGGACATTTTTTAGTGGTGGAGTTGGAAGTGCTAGGTTAACAGTTGGACTTGATGATTTTAAGGGTCTTTTCCAACCTAAATGATTCTATGATTCCATGAGCAAACTCACCTTGTAATAGGAAAGAAAAGGAAGGAAATTGCTGTATGGTCTTCAAGATTTCTGCAACTATTGCTCTACTTCATTTAAGAATGCAGATATTTGAAGAGTTCTAAGTTTCTGCAAAAGAACCAGAGAAGTCTAAGGGTGTGGACTTACTGTGGAAACTTATTTTGATGATGCTTATATCATACTTATGTATCCCTATTATTGAATTGTTACATACACAGGCATACAGCTATGTAACTATGTAACTACAATAAAAGAATTGTGCTCAACAAGCCTCTTTCTTAAGGCTGGTTCTACATAAGGAAAGTACAAAGATAACCTTATCTTTATCTATAGTCATTGAAGAGACCTTCTGGCATGCTGCAGTACTAAAAGTCCACACAATCATTAGAGCTATAAAATTAAGTGAAACAGAAAGTCTTGGTTGTATTGCCTCCAGATCATGAGTTATTCACACTTAATACCAACATCCAGAAATGCACTAAGTTGTACGTACCTGCCTCTAAAACACATAAGATTAAGTGTGTAGAACTGGTACCAGTACTGGAGAGAGTTATAATTAAAAAAAAAATAAATAAAAAATCTCTTTTAAAACAGAAAATACTAGTTTCAGACACAGGGAAAAGAGATGGACCTGAAACCCTACCTCCTCTACAGAAATCACTAAAGGCTCTTAGAGAAGTCTAGAAATGGATACTATTGTATTTTTGGGTAGGTAAACTATGTCTCTTGAGAAACTGAAAAGTTCGATAATAGAACCTCAAAAAAATAAACAAAATATGAGTCCTCAAATCTCAAGATGCAATCTGAAAATAAAGAAAATTCCTCATGCCCAGCACTCACAACTGGAAGTACTCCAAAATAAAGCAATCAGATACAAAGTCTTTAAAGTGAGTGAATAGTAAGATTCACAAGTGTAGCAGATAAGCTTGTGCAAAGCAGAGGTATTCACTTGAATTCACTAGGTTTGTGACAATTTACATTAGGTTTTATATTTTCTATGTTTAGCTGTTAGTTTAGACTGAGAACAGTTGTGTTTTTTAAATACAGATTAATGATAAATTCAGGGCAGAGAACACATACCTACTACTTTTGCTTAATTTAATGCAGCATTCCCATCATCACTTTTGATGGATTCATGCTTGATAAATATATTTATTTCATAAATAGGCAGATGAATGGGTATTGACAAAAAAGTTTAAGCCTTTTTAAAATTTACCACTAATACTGTGTTATTTTTAGTTAAACCTTGAAAATCTGTGATTGTGTTTTAAAACACACTTTTAGCTGAGATTTTAAGTAGCATATATGGTTTGTGTGGATTTTTTACATATTTAGGAAAAACAGAATGATAATTTTTAAGAATAAATCATTCATACTAGTGTATAACTTTTTAATTTAAAAGAACAGGGACACTTCAGAATAATGTCAATATTTGGTATTATATATATTCTAATAAATATTCTCAAATTTTTTAACCAACTTATATCTGAATTCAAAACAGGCTTAGGTCTGAAGAAGCTACAGTGCGTTGATCTTACCTTTCCCCTTTTTATGTATTATGGATATAAAATTCAGCATCATTGCTTTTAGAAGTTCTTTTTTAAGTCAAGTACTTCCCTGAAACTGTCAGCTTTTTCAGGAATGAGTAATAGTTTATTTTGACTTCATATTCTAGTAAGCAGACATCAGGCAACTTATGAGTTGAAATAATTTTTATGTTTCTCTCAGTTCTTCCTGTGTAACACCTCCATCTACTACTCCTGGAGTTTTAAGATGTAGTAAAGAAAAGCAAGTATATTTCTGAAGAATTATGGACTGTTACTATTAGCATGTGTACTGCATCTCCATATGTTGGGTTTTAATGTTAATGACTACTTATATCCTCCAATTTTTGACTTTTTTTTTTTTTACATCTGAAATATAAGAATTAGCAGCAATATTAGGATCCTGATGTTCTTTGTTCTATAACTGTATTGCTCAGATGACATTTTTTTAATGCATATTAGAGTACTGTGTCTTAAGCTTTTATTAATTTCCTATATGTCCATTGTCCTTCAAGCACCTATGAATTATAAAATCATAGACGGGTGAAAAAAATTTGGGGTTGAATGGACCTGCAGAGAACATCTAGTTCAGTCCTCAGACTCAAAGATCTCATTTTGAAATTGTTCCTATTTCTCGGTGTTATATAATATTTCAATATGTATATGTTCATATTGTAAATTGGGATGTCTTGTTGTACAACAATATCAGTTATAAAATACAGGGAAAAGATACTTTCCCCTAATGATTATGTAATATTTTAACAACAAATTTCATAAAAATAAATACGGTAAGAGCCCAAATCATCCTTTATCCTTTATCCAAATCATTTTTATTTGTGGACATTGTGCAAATATCAAGTAAGTGATTTTGGTTAAAGTTAAGAACTTCAGATTTCTTTTTTTCCCCTCAAAAATATAAATATGCAGTTTTTTACACTGTAAAGGTTAAATATGTGTTCCAGTTCCACATGGGAAACAGTAGAAGTCAGACCTAATATGCACTGTGTCATTCTATTATAACTGTACTAATGATTTGGACTATTAGACAGTTTAAACACTAATTTGTATATATATAAAAAATCTTATGTATGCTTATATTTTACGTGTAACCATCATTTGACCAAGTAAAATTTAGGCATCTAGTCTAGACTTGTGTGCTGGTTTTAACTACTATTTTCTTCATAGTGGCCCATATGGAGCTATGTTTTGGATTTGTGACCAGTACAGTGTTGATAATGCAGAGATGTTTCAGTTACTGCTGAGCAGTGCTCACTGCTTTTTCTGGTTTTCTGCTTCTCACACCATCTCGCGAGTGAGCAGTCAGGGAGTGCACAGGAATCTGGGAAGGGACACTGTTGGGACAGCAGATCCCAACTGCCCAAAAGGGTATTCCATAGCATATGATGTCATGGGCAGCATATAAAGCTGGGGGAAGAAGAAGGAAGATGGGGACGTTCAGAGTGATGCTGTTTGTTTTGCCAAGTCACTGTTACACATGATGGAGTCCTGCTTTCCTGGAGATGGCTGAACACCTGCCTGCCAAGGGGAAGTAGTGAATGAATTACTTGTTTTCCTTTGCTTACATGTGCAGCTTTTGTTTTTCCTACTAAATTGTCTTTATCTCAACCTATGAATTTTCTCATTTTTACCCTTCCAATTTTCTCCCCCATTTCACTAGGGGCGTGTCATCAAGTGGCTGTGTGGTGCTTAGTTGCTGGCTGAGGACAAATCACAGCAGTTAGTCACCCTCTCACATCTAGGTAACATAAATTCCATCTACAGAGTAAATATTTTTCACAAAACTTGGCATCCTTTGAGGTTGTTGTTATTAAGTCAATTAATTCTTAATGATACACAGTGCTATCATACCTGCTTTGATTTTTTTTAGAAAATTCATAGTGTGTCCTGTCTTTAAAACAAAGAGAAAGATTCATCATCATTCTGACAAGTAGGTCTATTATTATCCATTTAAAAGGGGTATATTATGGCTTCCCAGGGATTTTACACAGAATTGTTTTCAATAAGTTCTAATTCACATTTATGATTCTTCTCAGTCTCATCTTTACACATCAAAGACATTTCTAGATTTTTTTGCACACTGAATTGATGTTTAAAGAAGTAGTAGTTAGTAAATACCCTTTCTCAGACAGGGAGCAAAAGTACTGGGTAAAATAGATTATTAGTCCAAAACTGCTCTTATGCCTGTGTTTTATCTGTGTATGAAAACCCATTTTTCTACAATCACTGGTAAATACATTAATTTTCAAATGTCCCACCCTTCTTCCCAGGAGCTGAAACTACCATTGACAGAAATATCAAAGGAAACTAAAATATTTTCTCACTAAGTCCTTCAAGCACTGAAGCCAGAGTAGAGAGAACTACAAGGGTAAGGCAGAAGATGGGTGCACTACCTGTGAGTAAAGAAGGAAATTTCTGTGTGGATCAGTAGAGCATAGGAAAGTTCGTCTGTTTATTTTTTAACATGTTAGAAGTTATTGGTTTCAAATTGAGTAAATCTTTCTTAGTTCATGGATCGTTGACTGGGCAGATTGTAACAGCTCCTCTGGAGCCATTATGGTATGTCATTTCAATCCAGCCATTGAAATTGTGTATTCAGCCTCTCTGTTCCAACTCCACAAAAAGTGTCATTGAAATCATTGTTCTGTGTGCTCACCATATTGTTTTTAAACCTTCACCTAATAGGTATGTAATTTTTTAAATATCATAAGCAGTTAGACCACACTGTAAATGAACTGTTAAAAATGTATGCTTTAAAAACAAATGTAATAGTATAAGTGCAAAAAAAAATCCTTTAGAAGTCAAAAAAAAATAATACAGAAATGTTTTTAAATTGTTACTTAAAAAAAAAAAAATATATTATTAACAAAGAAGAAACATCTTAGACTTAGCACTTTGCCAGGCTCCATACGTGGGTATGGAGCTGGTTGTCATTTGCATGCTCAGCACACCATAGCACTGACCTGTTTGCTAAACCTGCGAATAAAGTCATGATCAGATTCAGCAGAGGAAGCTTAAAGTACGTGAGAGAGGACTCAGAGTTGATGAGTATTTGGGAAATCTTAAAAAAAGGAACTGAACCGTGCAAAGCAATTCCATCTTTGACTTTTTGGTGTAGTAGATGCATTATCAGTCTTCAAGGTGAACAACAGTGGACAAAAATAATCATTAGTGTTGAAAGCTAGATGTTTTTCTGGTGTCAAGCAGATCAGTGGAGCTATAGCTGTTTACACCTTCTGAAAAGACAGTTCTTTAGCTTTCTCTTTTATCTGAAGGTGCTCTTTGATCAGTACATATAGGCTATATATTTATATTTTATAATGAAGCATTAAATAATATTAGATAGGATTAAGATGACAGTGAAGACTATGGAGGCAAGAACATTCATTGTGATGTGGTTCTGAACTGTTGCATTTAGAAATAAATCATGCATTTTTCTATTGATTACAGAAAAAAAATCCTAATAGAAAAAAGCAACTGACAGAAGGGGTGTATGAGCTCTCTTCTTCCTCTCTTCCTCCTGAACTTCCAGCTGTTGTAGCCTTTCAATGAACAAAGGCAACTCCATTAAATTCATATTCAAAAGGATTAACTGTACAAAATCTTATGCTCTCAGAAAACAAAACAAAACAAAACAAAACAAAAAACAACAGAGCTCCTACTTACCTAGAATTTAGAACAACACTATTAAATGTAGCTACATTTCTGAAGCTGTTACAGATAGAACATCCAATATTCCTTTGAGAATATTGCATTGTTTCTGCAAGATCTTAGAGCAGAAGCTCAGAGTCATTCATCATCTCCCAATATGACACCTCTCTGACCAACAAGTCACTTAACAAAATATCCCAGCTGGTTGTCAGTATTATATACAAAGAGAACAGCAGATCCCAGGGGGAAAATAGATCTTCTCCTCCCTTCCCTTCTCCTCTTGCCTAAGCAGCATAGATCGCCTGGAAAACAGTTTTTAGGCATCTGTAATTGAATGTGAGAGGAGCTTCCACAAGCTTTAATGAGGAGTAATATTACTGCCCAGGCAGCAGAAGCTAGTGCACGGCTCCATGTCCAAACTTTATTTCATTAATATTTACCAAGGTTTCCAACTCTCCCCAGGCAACAATGCTGTAGTAGGAAAGAAAGCTTCATCATAACTCTCACAGCCACCCAACTAATTACTAGAATTTGCAGGAATAATAAGTATATGGAAGTGATGTTTCTCAGGTGAGGGAAATAGGTCTTTTCCAGAGGGAAAAGAGTTTTTGACTGTAGTTACATATAAAGTCCTTCTGTACAGTATTTTAGCATTAGAAGTGTACTTTTGTTGCCTTTAGCACTTTTAGGAAGAAAAATAATTCCAAATAACAAGAAGACATTAATATTACAAACTTTGAATTAGAGAATATAAGCAGTAAGAAAATTCTTTGTAATAGTCTGCCAAAGTACTCTGTTCAATGATAGATTAGTATAACTTAATTTCAAAAGTAAATCTGAATGTAAATATAAATATATATAAAGAGGACAGGAGGTGCCATGAAGTACATTTTGTGGGGCCAGCAAATGAGCTTGCTAGGGCAGCGGAAGACCTTAATTTGCAAGGTAGCTGTGCAAGTTGTTCAACATGGGGCTGAGACATCCTTAAGCTTCTGAGAGCCCAAATATGCAGTGGAACCCTATCTTATTCACACCATCCTTTTAATATTTCCATATTAATCTTTATGTGGAACAAATTGGATCTAGAGATCCCCAGTAATTAATTAACATAATTCTATATGCATAATTCTTTAAAGTTCTCTTTTTTATATAATCTTACTTGAAACAAGTGTTTAAGAAAACAATATGACTGTAGATCTTTTTTTAGTGAACACACAGTATTTTACAATTTTGAATCAACATATTTGACAGTACTGGTCACTAACTATCATATGTTTGTAGTGAAAAGGCTCAGCATGACAGCTGAAGCCTATCTATCCGTAGGATATGTCTATGTTCAAAGTATATATTATTTGTATAGTGAATGTCTGTATAAATTATCAGAATCTAAATATAATAATGTTTGTATCATTTTAGTCATAGAGGACTAATCTTCTTTGGTATTGTTATTTAATTACTTCCACTCTTTCAGAAAACATTGTATGGAGTCCCATATATAAGGATTTTTGAAATACTTTTGTTTTACCCAGTTTGCCTGACTTGGAGGAAGGAAGTGGTGACCCTGAACAGTGCCTGGCCTGATCCATAGGATATTTCAAAACATAGAGTCTATTTCTTCAATCTATAAATTAAAACAAGACCTTCTTCCACCAGTTCCTGATGATTGTCAAATATATATATATAAAAAAAAAAGACAAAAAAAAAAAAACAAGAAACCACAAACAAACCATGAATTGTCACAGTAGGGTTTTGTTTGTTTTTTGTTGGTGTTTTTTTTTGTGTTTCTTTGGTTTTTGGTTTGTTTGTTTGTTTGTTTTTCTCCTAGATTCATACAGTTAGTACTATTGTCAAAAGTCAGATGTTTCATACTTTTTTTCCTGCAGGTATTTGTTTTTTTAATTTATTATGAAGTTTGGGAATACTTTATAGGGATGGGTAACTAAGTATTTCACACTCCTACCCGCAATTCCCATCTTCCAGAAGAATAGCAGAAGCTTGGGAATAAGTATACAGGGGAAGGATTTACTACCGAAAAGTTCTTAAAAATAGATTATCAGGTATGTTAGATATATTGTCAGTTATTGTGGGGCCAGAGTATAAAACCAGAAGACTAATGGCTAGAGCAGGAACAGCAGGAGGCTGTTTTAATTTTGCATCTCAACCAGAGACTGTTTTGTGTCTCCCACTGCTGTGACTGTCTCACAATTTCCCTTTGACCCTCTGGTTCCTAGACCCTTCTGAATAACCTTTCACTTCTTTCTCTTCACATTGTCCTAACCATATTTTCATCATGGTGTCTCCCAGTCAGCTTCCAGAAGAACCCTGCCAGCGTGTCACCCTTGCACAATTAATTTCTTACCTCCTCCAACTTTAAGAGCTAAGGAGCATGTCTGAAAACTTCCTTCATGGAATATATATAAAAAAATAATTCGGTAAAACACAGACACATACAAATTAGAAAGGTCAAATATATGAGTAATAAAACCCATAATTTTTACCGTAAAGCTATACACATTAGTGACTTGCTCACTGTGATGCTGCTGAAATGCCTAGCCTCTAGGATCTTCCCTCAGCATCTGAATCACCAGATTTCAGTCAGGTGTGGAAACATGAAGGATGAAAAGCATCTAGAAAAAATACTGTGCTAAGCTGGAAGTAAAAAAAAAAATATACAGGAAAAATCCTTTCTTTTCTGTGCCATAGAGGATGATTCTTTCAAGGATAAGGTTCCCTCTACCTTTCATTCTCCTGATGTGTTTTTAATAGAGAAAATATATATATATATTCCAGGGTCATTCTTTTAAAGAGCTTTTCATGTAGGGAAGGGACTACATTGTTGGGACACTAAATCTCTTCTTCACATAATGCTTTGTACAAATCTCAGTGTGATAAAACTTGCTCAGGCTATGCTCTCTTCTTTCTGCAAAGCAAAACAGCTCTGATTGGGAGGCCTGAAAAGGTTCCCATTTCCCGGGCCATCTGTAATCTTGTAGTTGAACTACTGTCCAGAGGGTTAAGAATTATAGGGTTTCTTGCATATAAGACTTTAGACAGGATCACTCTTTTTTTTCCCTCTCATTCTTTCATTCAGATTTTGGTTTGAGTATTTTCTCCACTGTGATTAAGCTAGCATTCTTGCCCTGTTTCATCCCACAAAATCATTCCATTCTAAACTTAAGATGTAACTGTTTCCCCAACACCCTTAACAGCTTTTAATCTATTATTTAGTATTAAACCATATAATTGTATTATTTATAGCTTTTCTTGTAAAGTATCTTGGGATGCATTTTTATGAAATGCTATTCAAAATAAAATTGTATTGCACTAAAGAACAGTCTCATTTATTTTTTAATAATTATTTGATCTTGCCTTGATCTACTGAGTCACTGAGGCATCTTATTCCTGGTGATTTAAGGGATACTGTGAAGTTAAAACTCATATAAACTCAGATCCTCAGCTAATGTAATCGGCAAAGTTCCAGTGCAATCAGTGGAGGTCTGCCAAGTCACACTAGTTCTGTCCTAGAGCAGTTTTTAAAAATCTCTTCTCATCTATGTTTTAAATGACACTTTAGATGCCAAATAATTTCTTTTAATCTACATTGCTTGTCACAATATACAGTTTATTTTTTCCATTTAATCTTACTTAGACAGGTAAATCAGACTGGTTTATTTCTAAAAGCCTTCCAGTTCTGCCTGCAATACGATACTACATTTTTTAAATGTTTTCACTGCTAACTCTGCAGGGAAATGTAATAAAATTGAAACTATGTTATGCAAGTTTTATGGAAACACTTTTGTCAAATCATAGTCACTGATAACTTCCTTATTTATATAACATTATAGCGATCATTCTCAAACACTGTAAGAAGAGTATCAAATAATATATGCCTATGACAACCTAAATTTTGAGTGAATGAATGATTTTAGGTGGCTCTATTTTCAGACATCAGATTGAGAAATCACAGGGACACCTGATTCAGCAAGATTCTGAAAAGTGAGATAAATTGTGCATGCAAAGAGATATTCTTAGGGTAAGAAAAATACAGTGAGAAAACCCTTCTGTGTATGACAAACAAGGTAGGTACCATTTGAAATTTTTCCACCTAAACTGTTTTTACCTTTTGCTATTAATATTGACAGTAAATTGTTACTAGTAGAAATGAAAGGACAGAAATCCAAACTAAGCAAGAACATCTAGGGATGTGAAGTACAGTTTTGCATCTTGATAAGTTGCACAGCTACTTCAGATGAGCTCTGCATCTCTTGCTTTAGTATTAATCCTTCATCTTCAGTAGGATCCTATCCTCTCTCTCTAACATGACTGTGTATTTTCAAGTGATACTATTTTAATAGTATCTGTGAATCACAAATACACAATTTACTTCAGGTACAGAATACATACTTCACATGAAGATAAAAAAAAATCCTTACTAATAAAGTTGCTTCCTGGCTAGCGTTATTTTCAAACTTTTTACTGTACTAAAGCATCACAGTCAAGCATAATGGGAGTTGTTGTTTCAGTTTAATGTAAGGCAGGAAAGAAACTAAATTGCACCATGCATCTTCAGATTAACATAAATACAAAGATCTGAGGTCTTTTTGCTTCATGGAAGGTATATTCCTGCCTTGGTTTGTTATTATTTTTGCTATAGAATGGGAAATTGAATTTTAAAAATTCTGACAATTTTCACACATTCATTTGGGGGTTTGCGTTTTTAAAATAAGATTGTCAGCTGGAAATGTTATTGGTAGCGTATTTTTGTTTTTGTTGCTTTTGTGGGAAAGGTTGTTTGTGGGTACTATTTTGAAAAACTCTTTTAATTGGTTAACATCAAATGTAAAAATCTGGTAAGAATCTCAGGAGGTAATTTTTCAAGTAAGAAAAACATTACATGGCAGAAACATGCATACACCCAGTAATCCCTTTTGGTCTTGAAAATTCTGTGGCAAGAAAAAATATTTTAACTTTCCATAATGTATTTTTTAACATAATAATGCATTTTAAAATGTTATTAAATTTAAGATTGTAAGCATCCTAATGATAAAGAAATTGGGTGAACTCCTAACATGGTAAATTTCAGGAACTAATAGATATTAATGGCTGAGCTAGTCACCCTGGGGTTCCTTTACAGTAAAAGGAGAGAATTAGGTACTTCTGGAACAGACTTTTTCTAATCAAAAGAAGAATTCTAAAATGGATCTAAAATTTCCATTCACTATAAAAGACCCAGGGGTGACTAGCTCAGCTGTTAACATCTAAGAGTAAATATCTGGGGCAGGATATAGTTCAAGATTAAAACATTTATATTTAGGCATCTGAAGTGCCTACAGACATATAAGGTGTCAAGGCTGACATTGCAGACAATCGAGATCTAGTACATGCAGCTGATGGATTCAAGAAAGCCAGCTAAGCAGTAATATGCTGTTTACTTTAGAATCACTTTTAAAGTGAGCTAAACTGTGTTCTACACTCTACTAAGACTTTACTATCTGATATGGAAGCTTAGTTAACTAACATATGACCACCAACTATCACAAAGGTACTTACATACACATTATTTTTATCTCAAACTGAATTTTACATCTTTGAATAAGGTTCAGTTACCTAAAGTTGGAAGTTTCATGCCTTAAAGGCATCCTTAAATACATATGTTGCTGCTGCTGGGATGCAAGATGTAACACAGGACCTGTGAGGACTTTTGTACTTTGAGAGAAGCAGCTGGAAGCCATGAAAGTACCCAGTGGTGTCTCAAATGACACTAGACATCTGTCTTTAGACAAATCTTTGGGTCTTTTGCTTAACCACATGCTGAATCACCATATATTGTTTATCCCCACATATTATTGAATAAGAACTGTAGTAAAGGATGGCAGTTCCACTTCTGAAATCAAACCATATAGCTTCACTGCTGAGAAACCAAAGTCTCGGTGAGTCTAGCCTAGGCTATGGAAAGGGTTGAAATATATGTCTCACAACTGACCTGTATAATACTTAAATATTATAACAACATTTTTATGTATAAATATACATATTTTAATACATTTTAATATATTTTTCCATAAACTGTGGCTAAGTTTCTGGAGTCTGTGTACAGAAGACTGAAAGCATGAAGACTGTAAATTAGAGATGTGAGAGGATTCCACACACACACAAAAGCCAGCATATTAGGGTGTTTTTTTTTCCTGATGTATATCATAGTCTCTGTCTCTGCCTTTTCTAAAAGTGCTGAACAAACTTTAACATATTTACAAGGCTCTTAACCTTTTTTGGTACACAAGCATAGCTACTAGAATAATCTTTAAGTTCATGAACATATATATAAAATAACCATAGACACATATATATAAAACATAGCCAATGTTACTTAGAAGATTACAACTGACTTGGTTTTCAACTAAGCACTCTGTATGATGGCATCTAAAACTGTGATCCATAAAAATTAATTTATTGCACATAGAGTTGTTAATCTGCAGAAAATATGGATAAGAAATAATGTTCCATGCCAATTTTTGCCTCTACTTTTTCTGATTTCCATGAAAAAAATTCTGTTTCAGTATTCTCTACAAATAAAGGTTCAAGATGGAGCTCTTTCAGACATGCTTGAGATAGCATTTAATCAGGTAATCCACGTATCAGTATAAATATAGCATAGTAAAAAGAAAATCAACAGACTTTTAGTGGTACCCATATGTTTTTTAGATAATTATCACATGAAGAGTTCTTTGGTACTAGGCAAGACTATATCTGATAAACAGAACAATAAAAAAAAACCTTAAGATATATATGCACAATTCAGGCATGCATTTGACTGGATCATCAATATATTTTTAATTTTGCTCACTGAATGTGCTCTCCACTTTGCCTGAAGCAACTAAATAATCTTTCAGCCACAGAAAGAGAGCAAGTGTGAATTTTATTTTTTTATTTTTTTTTTTTTTTTCCAGAACAGACAGCTGGCAGAGTCATGGATCCCAGCCTGGCAGGCTAGGCAGTGGGAAGCCTGCTTTTTGGACAAGGTAGAGGTGAACACCCTGGTGCTCAAAATTTAACATCAGCTATTCACTTTGACATAAGCTTAGGAGCATGTAATTGCCATAAAAATTCTCTCTTGTAGGGAATAAAAAATAGCACGTATCTTGTTTAGATCTAGAGAGCACTTGAGTGATGATTTTTAGGCTCTAAATTTTGAGTTTAGAAGGTCAGTCTATACCACATAGGTACCTCCACCTCTCTTTGTCCTTTCATTCTCTGCCTAAGGTATTTAAGAAGTAAAATCTCATTTAGTCAATCTTCATCATATTGATAGATATTGGCACAGTAGCTAATAACAATAAGAGTTCCATTTATCTCTGGTAGAGCTCTACATCACAAAGCCATAAATTCAGTCCAAAGTGACCCCAAGGATGACTGCAGACTGAAATCCCAAACAGTGTTATAAAAAAATAAGTGTCTACTCACTCCTAATTAATCTTTGATTAAAGCAGAACATCTAAAGAGATACATGTGGGAGAAGCATTAATACAAAATTAGTTCAGTCAGATCATCAGTTCTTTTGCTATGCATATAAAATGAATTCATCATGACAGGCTGCTTGATACCAAAATATTCTGAACCTATCTAAATACATCAAGTAAACAAATAAAGCCACTTATAGTTTGAGTAATTTTAAGTTTATTACCTAAAAGAAAAAAATGGAAACAACAAATTGCCATGGTTTGCTTTCAGTGATAGCAGAATAAAACTACAGTAGTTACATCAACTTTATGGGTGCTATACCTGTGTTAACACTAGAGATTACACTATTCATTTTCTTAACCCAGAAATGTAAGTAACAGTTTAATGTATACTTGTTCGAGCACAGAAGTACTGGCATTCTCTCAGGGGTCCTTTCTAGGAATCCTCCTTCCCAGCCTGAAACACTGGCCTATTTCAAGAGCCCTGAGTCTGTCCATCTGTGCTCCAGAAATGACATGAGATGCACAAACTACCATTGCACCCTATGCCACACATGCTGTACATCTTCAAAAAAGGTCATGGTGAAGACAGGATGAATAAAATTCAATTATATTTCACATTGCTTTAAGCAGAACATGATGGTTTAGTCCAAAAAAAAAAGGACAAAAAAGGAAAATTAGTGTCCAATAGTTTTCCAGCTATTTTCCAGTTTTGATATGAAGAGGACATTGTTTTCCCTCTTCCTCTCTTCAAGAGAGTATGTTTCCAGGCAAAAATTACTGAATTTCTTTTTCCAAGCCATTTGTGCATCAAACTGAGTGGGTACAGTTTTATTTGTTTACTTGAGAAGAAAGTTGTTTATGAATCAAAAGAAAGCTTATTCAGACGTTTCTCGGTGTTCACTGTAGAGTTATAATCCTCTGATAACAATGAATAACAGAACTAACTTTGACAAAATTTTAATTATAACAGCACTACAAACCACCTCCCCCTCTATATTTTACTAATGTAATTGAAACCGTGTTTACTTTGCGCTCACTATAATTGTACTTCTAAATCCCAAGGAGCCACAATCATTTGGCTTGTGAAGATGTATTTTAATACCAAGAGAATATAATGTCAGAAAAGGGAATAATAAATTTGTCTTTAGATGGATAAGCTATGCTCAAAGAGCTGCCCAAGACACAGGTTAGCCTGGGTGGTTCAAGTAAAAATCTCTTGGCACTAAAAGAAGTGTCGTTTTCTCAGAACTCTGTAATGCAACCAACTCCACCAATAGCTTATTTTAACTCCATGTTTGTAAAGGTACCTTGGTATGACATTAGAGTGTATCATTTGCAATTTTGCCACAAAGTCATATGTCAGTAATATATTTCACAGAATTTTTTAAAAATCTCAGATTCCAACACTGATATCATGTTCAAGACATTTGTAACAACAATGCCACCTGCAAATGCAAATTTAAGAGATTTTCTATATAACTATAAAAATATATGTAAACAATATTTATATTACAAAAATGCATGTCCTGTTTGCAGAGGCTTTGAGAAGGTAGTATATAAATACACAGATACCAAAATGAAAAATTCTGTGGGGTTTTGCCACACACACACACACACACACCCCCCCAGTCAATACATTTGGAGCTTTGGGATCCAATTGCTGCTTCAGCAAGACCTGATAGAAACAGGTTTATATCCAAACATCAGTTGCAGATTTTTAAATACCAAAGTATATCTTAAAGGCTGGCTTTTAAGAAAGAAAACATCTCATTATGAAATGGTGACTCCAAAACTGATAACCATAATACTCAATGGAAAGGTTAATTTTTAAGACCTCAAAATCATGATTACCACAGTATTGCAGACCTAGTCCTGCTCTCATCTGAAATAAGTTTCAAAATTCTCCAGGCAGGTAAGAGCAATCTAATCATGTCCTAAATCTGCTGCTTAGGAAATTGGCTGGGTTCAGGAAGTGCTTTTATGGAAGAGATAAGGGAGCAATGGGATTTTCAGAGACTTCAAGGAGTTAAATTCTAATTCACTTAGAAAATGCTGCCTTTCATCATGGCACATTTTATACTAGTTTGTGAAGAGGACCAAATCTCTAGTAAATAAAATGGATATTTCTGAAAACCAAACAAGAGTGACAAATTCATTCATGGAAGAAACATAAAGGGACAAAACACTAGAGCTCTTTGTACTGTACTTTAGTGACTTATTGGATCCTGTATGGCTCTTATGTTCTTTCCCTCTCTGTTTCTTTTCAGTTCTGCTAGAAAATAAAGTCTCAAACAAAAATCCTTCTGTTCAGATTTTCTAGATACTAATTTGCATCCCTTATTTTTATTTTTTTTTAACAAAAAATATTATATTACCAGTGAACATATGCTATGCAGTGCTTCTAACTCAGTATCTTAAAATAAGGTGAACTTTCTGGTTTTTCCTCTGTAGAAAAGCTTTCAAATATTCAGTTTCCAGGGTTTTTTGACAGTATAAAAAGAAATTCCCATATTGCACCACATTATTCTTGAAGAAGAGGTTTGATCTTTACACTTGTAAGGAAACTTCAAGAAAAAAAGGAAGTACAAGTGAAAAGAGGAGGGAGCTGGAATGCCTTGTAGGTGCAATGTTTGCTTTTCCACATGACAAAAAAAAAAAAAGTTAGCATAAAATGAAATAATGCATATTTATGTTTGCTGATGTGCTACCAAAAAAAGCAATGCATCCTATAAACATACTTTGAATCTTGTACTATTTATTCATTCATAACACCTTAAAATTCTTGTAATCAATAGTTAAAAATTGTTAGGTAGATTAAATGTTATGTTTAAAGAAAAAAAAAGACAAGACCAACCTGTGATTCGAATAATAATTTTAGATGCTATTTGCCAGTAAAGAAATACTATTTCTTTATGAGATACTGTTTATATTGTATTCCATCCATGTCCATTCTGTCTGTTACACAGATACATGCACATATGTGCTCACAAAGTTGATTTATCAGGTCGCAGGTTCCACCTATGGTGAGAGGAGGGGAGGGGAGAGAGGAGAGAGGAGAGAGGAGAAGAGAAGAGGAGAGGAGAGGAGAGGAGAGGAGAGGAGAGGAGAGGAGGGGAGGGGAGGGGAGAGAGAGGAGGGGAGA
>JANHFX010015424.1:15671-48309 GCA_027560015.1 Chloroceryle amazona | reverse complement strand
TCAGGCCAAAGAAATGGTGGTTTTAAGCCAAGTGAGACTTCAGTGTAAGAGTAGAAAATAACCCAGACTGGGATTCCGGGATGAGACCATCAGCCTTGAGCCACTTTTTATACTGAAGAAAAATGACCATAGGAATATATTCCTTGAAGTCTTACCACAGCATATGAATTTGCAATTTCTGTTCATGTAACTTTTACTTCCCCATTTGTGGGGAGGTAAGACATGTCAATTTGTTTCTTTTCAGAAGTGCACCAGAGCTGTTTTCAGGCTGTGTTTGATGTCTGTTTATTGACTGCTCTCCTAAGAAAGCAGAATCCACTTCAGCTGGATTGAGGTTTGCAAATGAGAACTTGCTTTGCAGCATCAGGTCTGTTTCCAATTGTCTAATGCTTTTAAGACACAGTCAGTTAGAAGGCACAATTTTAAAGCCTGTAACCACATCAGAAGGAGAGGAAATGCATGTACACAGGCTCTAGCACTTATGTGAGATGCACAGACTTGTGATAGTGTCAGTTAACTTTTAAAAAAATTTATACTCTGGTTCCCTAGGGTATCCCACAAGTATGTGGAAAAATTAACTTTGAGAACTGCAGTCCTGTAGACACAATTTTTGCAGCTTTTAGGTGACCAACAGAGCCACGGAGTAGAGGTGTTCCAAATATCACTCCAGTCTTTGATCATGTTGATCTCTGATCATGAATGCATCGAAACTAGAGGTGGGTAGACTCAGGTTAGACATTAGGAAGAAGTTCTTTGCCATGAGGGTGGTGAGACACTGGAACAAGTTGCCCAGAGAGGTAGTGGAAGTCCCATCCTTAGAGGTTTTTAAAGTCAAGCTGGATGGGGCTCTGGTTGCCAACTCCCTATGGCACGGGGAGCTGGAATTATATGATCTTTAAGGTCCCTTCCAACCCTGACAATTCTATGATTCTACGATTCTAAGTTTTTGATACCTGTAGCTTAATGCCTTTGAAGGCAAAGGTGTTTGTCTCAGTGTAAAAAATAGCCAAATTCGGATCAGTAGGTGTGTATAATGAACACAAATGTCATGAGGTTAACTCGGCTATCTCACACTAATACATTTTTTTTAACCATCTTGAAGTTAATGGGGAGATTTTTGCATGACGAGATGCTGAAATGACTTTTGTGTGGTGTAGGTTGTAGGGAGAGTGGGGGCTGATGTGGGAGGGATAAGAAGTCACTGAAATACAGTGGATTATAAGTTATAGCGTTAACTATACTCAATGCCTGAGGACTTCTTGATGTGAAAGACAGAAAGAGCAGCCAAAGGGACAACTCTTTTAGATTTGATTACAGTTTAGAGGAGCTATTAGCAAACAGGAACATGCTAGTGTTTTGGGTCAGAATGATCAACAAAAGAAAGGATCACACTGACTTATGAGAGACATAGAATGAGGAGGCAAAACTAACAGACTTTTATAAAAACAGACAACAGTGTAGTTCATATATATACAGAAAAGATCCCATATGAAATATGTTTAAAGGGCAAAAAATAAATATTCAGGAGAACTGGTAGTTCTATAAGGGAAGTATGTTGCAGGTTAAGGTTCAGCCTGTGCCTCTGTGGGAGGCTGGAAAGTATAGTTAATAGATCATCTAAATTTTATCTATAAGAAGGGAGATAGAAGAGGTGCAACCTTGTTCAAGCTACTATGCATGGGTATGAGGGAAAAGCATAAAGAGCAGGTATGAATTAAAGATGGTCAAGCCATGGACTGAGGTGGAGATAGTACTGAGTAGTCTTCTTTAAGGGCAGTGCTAGTAAAAGGCAGAGTGAGAGAAGCTGTAGTCAGTCACTGAGTGGAAAGGAAAAGCTAGATGTTGCTGAGAAGGCTAAAACATTTCATGCTTGTTATGGTTCACTCTTCACCAGAAAGGCCATCTGACTCAGCAATAGACAAATAACAGTCAAGGACAGAATAAAACAGAGAATATTTAGCTAAGGCTGAGATTTCCAGTTTGCCTGGACTTGATCTGGAGGACAGCAGAGAGCTGTCACCTTCAGGAATGTCTGTCCTTGCCCCAGGAAGGTAGGGGATTTTAATGGGTAACGATAATACCTAGCCTTAAAAGGGAGACAGGAGGCTGGTGTTATTAGCTCTGACTATAATTTCAATTCCAGGAACAGTACTGGAAGAAAAACTCAAATTGTTTGAAAATACTAAAAAGACAAATATGGAGATGAGTAACAGCCAAAATTAATTTGCTCTCTACAAATGATTCCAAATTTTTCTAATTTGCTGCCTGGACAGTGTGACAGGACTTGTGTGCGGCAGTCAGCTTTCTTGATTTTAGTAGGACTCCTTGACATCCAGGTGACACAAGCTGAGGGGACACAATCTGCTCCAAAGAGAGTGCTCAGCTGTCAAAAAAACAGGTTCAAAGCATGCTGATTAGCTGCTTTGTGTCAAGACCAAAGGGTGTGATTTTGTGACAGTCTGCCCTCCTTCACACTCTATTCAGTATTTCTCTGAATTACTTGTAAAGTGGAGTAGAGAGAATGCTGGATAGGTTCACGTGGCGCTCTACTGGGAAGTGATAGATTTGCACAGAGGGACAGGATTAGAGCTTGAAAAGATCATGGCAAAGTGGATACAGATTTGTGAAATAAGGTGCAATTCAGTAAGGGCTGCAGGGTCAGTGAGGATGTGGGAGTAGTCACATGGAATAAATATCTAGGATGGGTAAAATCAAAGTTAAAAGCAATTGTGCATGAAAGGTCCTAGCCGTTATTGTTGGTCACACACTGAAGACAAGTCATAGACATCATTTGTTATTGAATGACAAATGTCATTCTGTTATGTAAAAGGCAAACATCACATGGAGATACCTGACCAGGTCTGTCACCTGCGAGATGCATGATAGCTTTGTTCAACCCACAGCTGGGGTGCTGTGGCCTGATTTGGACACTGGACTTCCAGAAATAGATAACTATCTATATAAAATACAAAATAAAGCAATGAGTGGACCAAAGGTCTAGAAAATATCACCTGTGACAACCAGTTTAAAAAACTGGAGTGGCTTAGTCAAGAGGGGAAAAAAGACTGAAGTGAGACCTGAAAGCAATCCCCAAAGACATAGAAAGTAGCTTCAGAGAAGAAGGAATGAATCTGTTCTTCAGGCCTACTTTTGCTAGAATATGAGCTAAAATTGTAGTAGGTGCTTGAAAGTTGCAAGTAGTAGGGAAATACTACTACTAAGATAGTCTCACTACCAATATGAGACAATTAGCTGAGTGTATTAATATCTTGAGAAGGCTGAGGCATTTAAGAATGTTACAAATATCTTTACCCTGGAATAAGAGAGGAGATGATCTGCAGGATGCCCTGGCATAGTATTAATACCTTTGAAATAAACTAAATAAATATTGCATACTGAAGATGGCAGTTCAGTTTTCACAGATCAATATACACACTTTCTGCATTATTGATGGCCCCTCTCACTGACAACTTTTTTTGACATACCTTGCAGTCCTTTTCTGTATGCTAAGAATTTTCCTACCATGTGGATTCTAAGAGAAATAATACAGATAGAGGCTTGTTCAGAGGTCTTTTATTTATATGTTTGAATGGTCCTTCCTTCGCTGTTTGAAGACTATATGGATGCCATGCAAGGATGAGAATTTGCAGTCTCATTGGTGGTTTGCTACTGACTGCAGGGTACAGTAGAACAGAGGCTACTGTTTTATGTATATCTATAAAAAGACATATATAAGATAATATGTATACTTTAATGTGTGCTCAGAGCTGTGAGTATCAAATTTCCTCATTAGTATATTTTCACTTAATCTCATTTTTAAATGAACCAGATGAACCAGAAATGTATACATCTAGATATGACTATTAATACTTATGTTTCAGCAAAAAGCACGTATAGAAAAGGTACCAATTTTGGGCTAACATCTTCTGAAAGCTTGGTGTCTTTTTCCCCAAGTCATCAAAAGACTGAGGTTTGCAGATCTAGTGATTAAAAGCCCTAGATGAAAACAGGGGTCAATCTTTCATAGGCTGTCAGAACATTACTTCTGACACTAGACCAGTTGCTTACCCTATCTGATTTGTATGGTTTTGGCTATGTTACTCGTGAAATCTTGCTCTGGGCTGAGACAGCTGGATACATTTCTTTTTTTGTTTATTAGTGGACAGAATCTTGAGACTGACTCAGCCTATTTTCTGAGATGTGCTAAATCCACAAAGCCTCCCCTCACCCCTGGCTCTTGCCAAGAAGCTGGGAAATCAGTGAGCAGGGCAATGTTTATTTATGATGAATCTAAATCTTGGCTAGCTTCATGTGTATAAAATCAGCAAGTTCCTGTCTGTTCCAAACCTGACATTTTTCCTGAATCTCTCTCTTTTCCCAGGAAAAGGATAGAAAAGGCTCTGATGACTTTTATCCTCATAAGGGCTTGTGCTTCCTTGTGAGCAGCCAGAAGGGTGATTTCACACAAGTTGCATAATGTGTTATGTAGTCCTGGGTTCAGCTGACAACTAGGGTAAGGTCACTGCCAGGATCTTTTCGGTGCTAATACTCTTCCAAGCACTTGCAGATACAATTATAAAATTTGCAAGGGAATTGTTACTTCTAGTGGAAAGAATAGCTAATTAGCCTCATGAAGGCTATTGTCAAGTAAAGTTCTAAAAACTAATTTACTGTCAACTAAAAAAAAATGCATTTAATGTCTTGAAGATGGCTATGATTGTATTACAAGCCATTGCATACCATAGTCATATAGATGCTTGGGGTAAATGTGGCCTAGTGCATGTTTCTGTTTTCATCTCATGCGTAGTAATGAGATCTGTATGTTAGCTGAGTAAGATAATTTAACTTAGGTGCAATTACAGCATGAGATGCAGCAAACTGAGGGAGAGTTTGCTGTAAGTTGTCATTCATTGAACAACCTCTCTGGTAAATTTGGTGTCGTGGACAGGATTGCCATGGCTAAAGTGCTACAAATATAGAAGTATGCACCTTCCCAAGCAGGAATAGAATGGGCCTGAACATTTTGGAACTAAGCAGTAGAATGGATAAAACAGTGCAGAAGGGAGGAATATATTATACAAGGTAAAGGTGAAGAAATTGTTGACACTGTAGCAGGGTCTTCTTTATCTTGCATGCAAAAAGAAGTTAAAGAGCCTCCTTCTCCTGAGATAATTTCAAATGCAGAATATACTACTTTGAAGTCTGCAAATGAAGTATCTGAATGCATCATTGTCTTTTGAAAAGGAAAACAAAGGGAAATTTGAAACACAAGTAGATAACCTCATGACTGAAAACCAAAGCCTAAATATAGAAAATCAGGAAGTTAAAATGATATTGCCTCATCTGAAAAGTGAGAGAAGTAATTACAGGAAAAATTAAATCTTTTACTGAGTTGGATACCAACCTTGGTTTCTGTTAAACAAATCTGCAAATTAATACACTCTGCAGATCGTGCAACGCGGCATGGAGACATTTGGGATGATGATGGCATTGATGTTTTGGTGGAAGATTCTGATCCTACCCCAGAACCCATGCCTGTTGATTAAAATTGAAGTCAGATGAGGGTGACGGTAATGCTCACATTACTGTGTGCTCCAATCTGTGGTCTCCATCTGAATTAGCAAAGTTACAGGAGAAGTACTCCAGGCATCTGGAGGAGTATGAGATGGAATATGTGTGGTGAACTTCCCTAATGGGGTGGGGATTACAGAATCTTACTGATCGAGGAAGAAGCAGGAGGCCACTGGGGCCCTGGAGTGTTTCTAACCACTGAACAAGGCAGTCATAATTGCTCATTAACTGCATATACTATCCATTGGGCCACTGCTTCCGTTGGGGTGTCTGTGAATTTTACTGATGCAATTAATTGCTTTGAAATTTGTGGCCTTGCCGTTATGAGTAAAATGAGCAATATTTGTTATAGGACACTTAGAGCTTCTGGTTTTGATGTGGGCTTAAAAAATGAAGCTAGTTTGCCCTTCCTGATTTTAACTTACTATCAAGCCTGGTCCAAAGCATTGTGATAGAAAGAGGTTCATTTATGGTATTGGCTTGTGGCTTACAGATGGAAACTAAAAAAATATGGTATCCAAACAAGATTTTGCACTTTCTTACAGAAAATTAATCTATACGGCAAGGACTTTTCATGAAGCACTTTTCTTTCATGATCTACAGAGAGAGGGTTAGGTTGCTAATCTGCTTCCCATTCCAGGTCGTTGTAGTTCAGTTCTGAACAGACAGTCGTCCCCAGTGCTACACCACTGGGGCTTATCTGAAACCACTCTTATCTCCTCAGTCTCCCCTCAGATAGGTTTAAATTGAAAAACAAAGAATACAAGCCAAAGAATATGTAAGTGTGAGTGGAGGTTAATGGTCACATATCTTTACTATCACAAAACCATCAGATAGCCTGGTTTGCACAGGAGAGTTGACCTGGTAATTTTTAAGTTACCTTCAAAAGCTCCTTATGGGTGACTAGAAATGGACATTTGCTTTTTATTCTTCAGCTCTACTTACTGTTCTCTTTGGCCATTTTGCTGAGCTGTTACATGATGTGGGTGATGTAATGAGAATTGCATCATGATCACATGAGCAGCACACACTGAATGAGAGCAGAGCTGAGCTGAGTCATGCGGTGTAATATCTTCTGCATGGAGATTCAAGGGCTAAACATAAGCCCGAGGTCTTGCCCTCCTGCAGCTCCAAATCAGCCTCCGTAAACATCACCATGTTAACACATTTCCTAACCAGCAGCTGGTCTGTCAGGGGTGGGAAATGCAAAGTGTTTGGTTCATTTGCACTAGGAAACCAAAGAGAACCCAAAGGAAGAATATGGAGATTCAAAGATGAATTAAACAAACAAACAAACAAACAAACCCAAAAAACAAGCTAACAAAAGACTGGTTTAGTTTTGGATGGACTGGATAGAAAGTTTGAGTGTGAAGAATACAAACTGGGGGGATCTTGTCATAAATAAGATGGACAACAATGAGGTTTTAGTTGATTTATTTGGGGGTTTCAAAAAATAAGTCCTGTACTCAGCAAAATTCTAGGTGCTTGATATTTAAGAGTATGTCTTCCTATAAACCAATTCCTATCAGACTACAGGTTGTGCAAATTCTTGCAAATCCTTCTGAAGCTCTTGTTAATAGCTGCCACCAAAAGGAGAAGCTGGAACAGACTCCTCTAACAAGGCAAGTGTTGCATATAGAAGATAGAGAAAGTAGATAAACTAAAGCCAGTCCCACTCTGGATGCTACCTTTGAAATAATTATTTTAGTAGCATGAAGAATAAGGATTATGGTGGTAATTCAGCCCTTCACTCTGGCACTCCTGAAAGAACAGTAATTCTATTTCTGCCTTTGAGTAGTTTCTAGCTGTTTACTGCCTGGCTGGATTGACTTTTTGTGATCAGTCTATTAGATACTGCATATGCTGTATGATATTCATGTGAACTTGAGCAGAAGCACAGCTTTTTCCAGGAGGCATCTGGGGAAGGCTCACATCTTGTGTGAGGTGCCCTGGTGCCAGTATGCTCTTGTATGGAAGGACATCACACAAACAAGTGTCTTCCTCGTAGTATGTCCTGGGAATTTAAGGAGTTCTGACAGGAGATCTGACATCCCACTTGCCTTGAATTTAGCATTTTGATGACAACTTGCCCAACTGTACTTTTATACAATTATAAACCATGGATTTTAAGTAGTCTGAAAGAGATTAAACTGTTTTCCAACCAGCTGCTGCAGTCAAATGATTGGCATATGGGTAATGGATAAGGTTACCAATTTGGAACTGTGTGGAAAATTAGTGAATACCTTTTTCAAAAAACAAGGCAGAGAGATTGGTGAAATTGTTTAGAAAACTAGGAGGTAATTGTTGTATTCTGGTAAACATGATTTTTTTTATGGAGGAGCACTTGTTTCTCATTTTCAATTTCATTTTCTTGTTCATACACCATATATAAAAGCTCTTATTGTCACTGGCATCAGAGAAAACAAACAAAAGAATAGCTGCTACAGATGAGTAAGGCAAGACCTTCACCTTGTGTAACTGATGAACTGCCTCTCAAAACAGCTGTGTGATATTGCTTCACATGAAATGGAAGTCTACCACATGGTCAAGATCCATTCCTCTGTGTGCTGGTTGTTTAAAATATGGGTATGATTCTCCCTTAGCTGGGATAGCATCTCCAGGACTCCATTCTTAAAGTCACTCCTGGTACTAGAGTCATGACTGTGGGGTCTGGTTCTCCTTTCTAGCACATGCTGCTGTTTTCTGGGAGTGGGAAGGGTGACCTCTGCATGGTTTGGAAAGCAGCATTACCCTCCGTGAGGTGAGATTATGTGAGCAATACAGACAGTGAGATGTAGCTGTGGGATGGGCTGGCGGGGGAACTGGACATGCCAAGTGGGATGCTGCTTCCTGCTCTGGTGCAGACACAACCCTTCTCAATGGCATCTTGCAGTATGTTGGTGTTTTCCAAAGGAGTCGCAATCCTTGTTCAAAAAACTCGGTCATGTTCTACTCCAAAACTGGGTTGCCAACTAGAAGAAATAGGATCAGAATGAAAACATTGCAGTTTTCAGAGGGATAATTCCTGTTGAGGGTGTAAGTGGTCTATTGTGCAAAGGCGTAGAAGAATTGTCTATGCCTATTGAGCAGGACAAGGAGGACATAATTTACAGCATGTTTAGTCTTTGGAAGTGACTGTATTACCAAGTGTGCTGTGACCCAGTTAGGGAAAACATAATGCCTGATACCTGGTGGTAGTGCAGGTAGTTTTGCACTTTGATACGACTAATATTTCTCTTTCCTTAATAAAATATGAGTTAGATTTTATAGCTTTTCCAAGGTTCCTCTCCCCACTGTATTTCCAAACTATTGTTCAAAATTAATTGCTCACATAATGTCAGGAGAAGTTATGTTTTATTACCTTATAAGAGAGGAGGGAGGTAAAAATATGCTGTTAGAAGACTGTCTAAACCAGAGCTTCATTGCTGTCTACCTCCCCAAGAGTTATCCTGCATTATGACTGTGATATTTTCACTTAATACTTCTTTGAGACCCCTTCATTTTCAGGCGAGTCTGAGTCAAACCCCTGGGGCTGAGTATGTTTGATGTTTTAGAAATTCAAACTTAATTGGCTTGAAGGAAAACATAAACTGCAGCAACAATCCTTCTCTGTGCTTCCTCCTTTCCAAAGACATTGGAAAGCTAACAAAGAAATTGCACAAAATGAAGAGAAACAGAAGACTGCTTGACTGGAGGAGAATGAATGGTGAGATCTGAGGAGGTATTTAGCCCACGCAGGTCTGCCTGTGTGAGGATGCCTCTTGTGTGCTGGAAAAGCAGTTTGCAGTTCACAGCATGCAGGTGAGCCCTCACTGTGCACATGAGTGAGTAAAACATCCCTGCTGAAATTACAGCGACCTGGACGCTTCCCCCATCCAGGGCTGTGGGCTGTGGCTGCACCACTGGACTCAGGCTCCTGTACAGCAGGGTGGGGTCTGGCAGCCCACAGAAATCCTTGGCCACGTTCCTGATGGCTCGCAGAAACTACAGCGGGATAACAATTTTAGGAATGTAGGAGTTGCCTCAGCAGTTATCAAAGTTGTATCTTAGACACTGATTAAAAATATTCTTTGTGTAGGTTGAAATAATAACACCATATTGTACTGACTGGAGGGAGAGGGGGAAGAAATAATTGGACTTATTTTCAATAGACATTGTTGAAAGAGATCCAACAAGAATAGATGATGTTTTTAATAGTTTCACAGTTATATTAATCTAAACATAGATAATGAGGGTATTGCTTTTATATATGTGTACAAAATCTTTCCATTATTAACATTTAAAAATAGAAAATGGCATCAGAACATTGATTTAGGGCATGATGCTACTTGTTCTGGAATTTTGCCATTTACTTAATGGAAACAGTTCCTTTAATGAAAGTAGAGATTTTGGAATAAGTACTTAATAAAAAATTCTGAAATATTAACTATTGTTGTTGTGGTTTAGACACAGCTGGGAGCTGAGCACCGTGTGGTCTCTTGTTCACTCCAACCCCCTGCCCCAAGTGGTATGGGAATGAGAATCAGGAGAAAAAGGCAAAACTCCGTGGGTTGAGATAAGGAGAATTTAACAGAACAGTGCAAGAGAAGAAACAACAGTAATAACAATAATAGTAATGAAACGATATATGTAAAGCAAATAATAGGAAAAGCATCAAACTGCCTACACTTGCACAGACAGTGCCACTGCTTCTCTGCCCAGCCCAGCCCCTGCCCTTCTATAGGGGCAAAGCTCTCAGTAGGGTATTGAATATCCCACTGTCAGATTTGTTTGTCTACTGGTGGTTGTTGCTCATGGTGGATCAAATGTACTCAGTAAAGAGACCTGAAATACAATAAATGAATAAAAGAAGAGACTGTTGCAACCAAGGGAACTCTGAAATTTCCCTCCTAAGATAGATAGACACATAGCACAGCAAAAGTATTTTTATCACCTCTTATGTCTCAGAAGCCTACCTTTAAATAACACTTTAATGCAAACTCTTAACACCAGATTGTGATACTGTTGGCTCTGATTCTGATTTCCACTGTAAATTAAGACCAATTCTGGTGAGCTTCTTGTAAAATGTATGTGTGTGTAAAATGAGACTTGTGTTTTCTGCTTTTGCAAAATTTGTGAGCTTTTCCGTGTTTTGGGGACTGAAGCATCTCTCTTAAGAGAACAGGTTGAGAGAGCTGTGAAAATTTAGTCTGGAGAAGAGAAGACTGACAGGAGACCTTATCAATGTCTGTAAATATCTAATGGATGGGTGAAAGGAGAAGGAAGCTGAGCTCTTTTCAGTGGTGACCAGTGACAGGACAAGGGGCAATGAGCATAAGCTGTAACACGGGAATTTCTGTCTAAATACGAGGAAAAACTGTACTGTGAGGGTGATGAAGCCCTGGAACAGGCTGCCCAGGGAGGTTGTCGAGTCATCTTCTCTGGAGACATTCAAAACCCGCCCGGATGAGATCCTGTGTAATATGCTCTAGTTCAACCTGCTTTGGTCGTGGGGGTTGGTCTAGGTCATCTCCAGACGTCCATTCCGACTCCAATGATTCTATGATTCTGTGACCGTGGGGGTATCTGACAGCACACAGTAATTTTCACCTGGCTGCCCCTGCATCATATTCTGCTGTATGCAATCCATGATGTTAATTTGTTCTATGACAACAAATGAGAGGTAAATCTCCAATATTTAAAAACTCTGCTGTCTCCCTCCTGAGAGTCTGAGGCTGGATCTGTAGCAACATTTGCAGTCCAGATGTCACTAAACTTGCAATTCACTAGTAGCAGCAGCTGCACGAACCAAAACTGGCATCTGAAGGGCTGGGCACCAGCACTAGTTGTGTGGATTGTGGTATTTTTAACTAGGTTTCCAGTCTCTTCTTGTGTGCATCTTAGAGAATGCATAACGAAAATTGGAGAAGGTGAAGCCTAATTAACTTGCCATTTCAGGCCGAATGAATCTGCACAGATTCACTGACTGCTGGAATTGTTTGTTCCTCTGTAACAGCTGAGGGAAGTGGTAATGTACAAATCAGATGCAGTTGAACTAAAAAATATATATATGTCCCTGCTGTATTACAAGGTCCGGGCTGCAAGAGCCAACCAGTGTTTGCAGTGCATCTCATCTTTGTTTTTCTGATACCAAGCAACTCCTAAAAGTCCAGATGCTGCAACTCAGTTCCCCCTGTTTCTGGAATGAAGTCAAAACTCTCAGACCAACAAGGTGCTGTTCGGTTTGGACACTGTCCTGTACATACCACAAGCACACAGGAAAGAAGCAAATCTTGCCTGTGAAAATCCACAGGATCACTGGGCTCTCATCTGATGCTGACACCTCTACAAAACATCACTGTCCTTGGAGTATGAGGATATATTCATAGGTCCCTCTCCTAGGTGTGGATCTTGGGAGAAATCAGCTCTTTCTAGGTGGTACATGCAGACCCTGAGTAGTGGGAGCGGGACCAAGAAGGGACCAGTGTGGGTCTGTCAAAGGGAAAAAAGTCTGCTCTACCTGGGTGCATAGCCCTGTGTGGGACCCCTTCCTCCTCTGCCAAAGTACAAGATCTATTCTCTCGACTACTTTATGAGGAAAGTGACTTCTGCTACCTGGCTAGATTTTTGGTCTTTTCAGCTACACCCATTCCCTTCACTTGCAACTCACTGTTTTCCTCTGCTGTGACAGGCTTTTGTGAATTTCACATAACAACTTAATGTAATTTTTTTTTTTTCTATATGTAAAATAGAGAGGAAAATGCTTTCAGCTGCCATTACCTGCACTAATAAGTGAAAATCTTCCCCTTCAATTCCTAGTAACTGTGATAGTTTTTGACATTCACAATGCCTTCCAGGCAGTTTTTGAGAACAGGTTATTGCTGTGTGGCAAGCAAATTGGAGTTCCTGGAAAGATGCTGCAGACCTTTAATGACCAGTCTGACTCAACCATCAATGTCTGCAAACATTTCCTTGGATTTAATAATTTTTAAAATCAATCCGTTGTTTAGATACTGCTGCTTGTTCAGTTAGGTATGCAAAAGCAAGAAGGACAAGCATATGTTGTTAAAATTCTGCTATCCGTACACTTTCTTCATATAGTAAAGGGAGTAGATGCATCTGCAACTGAAGTTTAAGAAAAATGTCAATTGAATGAGTTATGAGATGGAGAGATCCTGTAATTAATTTTAATTTTTTCCTTGCTGTGTTTAGATAATACTTTTTTTGAAGAGTGTGAATGACTCCCATAAAAAAGTTGAAAGTCCCTGACTGCATTCCTACATGCACCTGCTTCTGTATTTGTTGTGACTGCAAGTACATTTCCGAAATTCCTTTTTGCTGGCATTTGAGAAGTACCTTTTTTTTAAACACTGTGGTATAGTTCATGAAAAAGTAATTAACCTCAAGCTGATGACATAATTCATTTGACTGCACTCTTAATGATTCTTGTTAAACGAAAAATTTCAATTCTCTACAATTTTCAGAAAGATTAAGATTAGAATTTTTTTCATTCTACAGTATTAAGAAAGAGATGTTGCTCATGCAGGGAACATATAGACTTTAAAAAGACCAGCACTGGTGACATAAACCTAGTCATTCACTGCCACAGCTGAACTGAAGCCCTGAAACCAAACTCACAATTTGGTCATTTCTTATGACATTTGCAGAGGCAACTGTTTAGTCAGCTAGGTTACAAAGGGGAAAACCAAGTGAGCTTGGTGAGACCTTCTAAAGCAGTGTATGTGCTTACATGGAGATTACATATGTCTATTCCCAAAGTAGAAGGGGCTAGACCTTCTGAAGAGTCATTTCCTCTTCTTATTTTTCAGTCAAGTTTTACATTATGTTGTGATTGAAAGAAGTATTCTGCCTTCTCCATTGAATTAATGAATTTCTGCAAAACTTCATTTCACTCTGAAAGCTTCTTAAAAGAAAAAAAAAATCAATAAGACAAGCCAAACCAAAAGGCTATTCCAAGGATTTGTCAGTGACAATAGAAATTCGAGATTTATTCCTGCATTTGGTGTAACAGACGGATACTCACTGGTAAATAAAAATAGCCATGTAAATGTGTGCACATGAGCTGTGTGTATTGTCTGCAGAGTATTGAAAAATCGCCAGGCAGTGGCCTAGACATACAGGTGTGTGCTTTAAAATATCTTTTCAAGTCTAGACTCTTCTAAGCACATGACATATGTACATTTGGGGGCTAATTCATGGCAATGTTGAAATGGGAAGTATTTAGAGGTGATTGTATCGTTCTCTAGTTGTTTTCTTACCTGAATCAGTCTCCCAGGCTCTTTCTGCACAGAAAATACTGGTGGGCACCCATGGACAGCTTGGGCAGAGTGTCTCCACTGGCTTCATCACACAGGTTGCGGAGCTACTTCCAACACCCTTGTGTCTCTGAGTACTTTGAAATATTGTACCTGTCATGAGAAAAATTAACTTTTTTTTTTTTTTTCCCCTCATTCTATTGTACTAAATGAGTGTTATATAGATGTCTTTGTCCTGCTGGATGAGCAGACGTTTCTGGGAGCACAGTGTGCTGGAGCAGAGCAGTGGGAGCATGTCCATGGGCCTGTCAGGCAGCAGTGAAACAGACATTGCAGAAAGGCTTGTGTTCTGATCTCTTTGTCCTGATTTGTGACTATGATGTGTGTAATTGCCTCTCATCTCGATCTCTTTTGGTTCTAATACCTTTTGTGAGAATTCTGAGAAAGCTGGAGGCTCCAGTGTTAATTTTATTAAGCCTTTTCTTAGGAGCTAATAGAACTGGGAATGGCTGATGGCTTTGTCAAACACTCCGCACCAGGATGCAGAGACTGTTGTGCAGAGACTGTAAGGAGAAGTGGCTTAGGGTGTCAAGGGTCAGTGTGCAAGTGATTAATGGAAAGTGTTGTCTGAGGGCCTTTATATCCGCATTTAATAAATGTAGTGGGGTTACCTAAAGGTAAAGTCTGTGCTAATAGAGGTAGGAAATTTTGCACAGCTCCAGGATAACCTACCTAACCCTGCCTGTATGATGTTTGGAAACTTCTTTCTTGGGCAGACAGAGGATTTCTAAGCAGCCTGTGCATCCAAGTCAGTTCGCAGACTGAAGTTCTTCTAGGAAGTGAGAAAACATATATTTAAAAGAAAAAAAAAAAACAACAAAAAGTTTGTAATGTATGAGCTAACAAAAAAAGAAGACTAAAGAGCTACAGCTGTAAAGGAAGTTGTTTTGAGGTATCTTCAAAATCTAAAGATTCACTGGTGAATGAAGACACAGAAATGAATCCAACCTTGTACATAGCCCCAAGTCTTGGCCTCTTTTTAGCTAACCTGCATGAAAAAATACCATCCTCCAGTGGGCTAGGGAGCTCGAGGACACAGAGGCATTTCAGGTAATCTACAGTCCTTTCACCATTGTAGTGTCTTATGTTAAAGCTTATCTCTGAATACTTCCTTTGGTTTTATGAATTGGTAGGAGGTCTCAAGGTATTCTGGATGAGCTGATTTTGTCCTTTAATCTAGAAAGCCACAACTGTAGAAGTTGTTGCACCCATCTACAGGTACATTTATTTTGTCCTTCATGCATATTTTCATTACATTTAAAGCACAATGTCACCTCCAGACCTTGAGAACGAACTCCTTTCTGTGTGAAATGAAAACCTTCCTACCAGTGTTCACCACAAATTCTCATGTAGGTTTCTCTTTCCTCACCTTTACATCATTTCTTCACCTGTCAGTTAAACACAGGATCTAAGAGGAAGATGTGCCAGTATATCCACTTAAATGCATGCTCTTCCTCAATGTTTTACCATAGCAACTTCAAAGATACCTTTTTGTCCAGTGAGTGAAAGCCAGTAATTTATCAGTTTCATAACGACTTTGGATGTTTTGGCTGTTGCTGTAAATGTTACTTGATAAGCTACACTCGTTCCAAGACTCCTGCCCTATACACAATTGCTAACTTGCACTGTCTCTCTCTCTCTCCTTTTTTTTTTATAATAAAAAAAAAGTCTGTTTCACAGTGGTGAAAAACTGTGGCCTTTTCCTATTTATTTTTCTCAGGATAAATATGGGACCTACTATGCTTCAAAACAACAATGCAACTTCCGGCATCAAAGTACAGAGATTGCCCTGCTTTGGCAACTCTTTACTGGGTTTGGTTTCTTTTTTTTTTTTTGGTATTGGACCTGTTCAAATTTTTCACAAATAATGTACTCTAAATTGGGTGATGGAGGTAAAGGAAAAACTAAGTAGATCCATTGCTTTCTGTCCCAGAGTCTTTACCTAAAATATAGACTATCATCAACAATAGTTAAGAAAAAAAGCATTAATGCTCCTGAGTAGCAAGCTTCGCACTCCAACAGCTGGTGACTGAGTGCTTAAACCAACAACTAGGTCTATGGCTTCTTGATTTTTAAATTCTTTCCTCAGAGCACAAAGATTAATAAAACCAGGGAAATGGACTTTCTCCCACCTCCTCTCGTTTCCTCATCCAGGATGGTCTCTTCTTCCTGGGCTTATACCCAACTTGGTACATGAGTACTTAACACACATGCAGACCCTAAATATTCACATTATTTTTTTAGACTTGTGTATATAGCCAAGCTCTCTCTCTTTCTCCTGATAACTGGTAACAGAGGCTTTCTGGATGCTTCCCAGGACTTTTGGAGGTGCTTGTTTTATGAGACACCTGGTTTTCTGTTCAACCCATTGGCAGACCTCCAGACCTGCAGTTATATCCCCAAAATGTGATTGGAAAGAAAATTCTCACTTTAATTTTGTCACTGTACCTGCTTTGTCTTCTGGCTGTCATTAATCTTAGTGATTGTGGTGGAAACTTTTTTAAGACTTAACATCATTTCCTTCTGCACTGCCTCATACCTTTCTGTGATTTTTTGCCTCCCCCAGTGGTATTACATCTGGACCTCAAGGGCTTCATCTTTGATTTCCTTGGTTTTCCTAATCTTGGTTTTCCTAATCAATTTTAAATGTAGCTTCCTATTTATGCTGTGTTGGTATGCTTCTAGCATTTCTAGGATAGTGTTGAGTAGCAGAAAGTTACTAGTAAACTATAGGTCTTTTTAGTAAGATACAGATATTACTGGCTACACTATTATTATTTTTTGTTTGTTTTTGTTTGGTTTTGTTGGTTTAATTATCCATTATTAAAAAGAATGTTAAGCAGTAGCAAGAGAAGAACATAGCCCTAGTTCCTGTCATGTGTAAAGGCTGTTCTGGGGCTGCTGACCCCTCAGGAAGCATGCTTTCTACCTCTCAACCTGCATGCATATGTAGATTGTAACCAGGACGTGGTGGCAGGGAAGAGTGATGGCTAGTACTGATCTGTATGGGCTGTACATGCTGTCTCATGCTGTCTGTGGTGGGGCCATGACCTTCCCCCAGATTTGCAGGGGCCAGAATCAGGAGTGGTGCCTTAACACTGAGTTTCTTATTTGGTGAATCCCTGGCACCTTTCCCAGTGCTTGGTTTCATGCTGAGAATACAAGCCTAGTAGTAGCCACCAGTGTGTTGTCTCATTTTTTGCATGAGTCAGTGAGATTTCCTTTTCTTGTGCATTTTAACAATGATTTGAGATTTTTCTTGGCATGTTTTTTTTTTCCTCTACATTTAATTAAGATGGTACAATCAAGATGGTTTATAAGCATTGCATCTTTGATTTGATAATCTGCCATTTTGTTGTTTTTCAGCTTCTGAATATCTAGTTCTATACTTTATAATAATCTTAAAATATATATATATATATATCATAAGCTTGAGCCAGCAACACAATTGTAGTCTGGGATTTAGTATTAGATAAACAAAAAATGGAAGGGGAAAATTCATTATTACCTAGGAATGCATTTTTAAATTGAAATTCTGTGAAACTCAGTGAGTTAGAAAGGCTCATTTCTCTAACCAAATGTCATGCCAGACTTTCTGTTGAAAGCAGTAGAATTAGATTTCCATGGAAAGAATATTTCAATACAAATACATCCTTACAATGAAAAGCTCTTCAGTGTCTCACCCTTCATTACCAAAAGGAAACAAAGACTATTCAGGAATGATGTATTATATTAGCACAAAATGAATAGATATAATGTCATGCTGTAGCTAAGGTAAGACTGAATTCAGGATTTTTAGCTGAATCAGATGAACTCTATAACAAATGATGTTTTATAGAGTTTTCCCTAGATAACACAGGAGAAAGCATGCGGGAAATCTTACACATCTCCACAGCAGCAGGCAACTGCCCATTTTTCTGAGTTTTATTTCTGACATATATTGTTTTCCAGGAGATGTGATGTGCTTGAAATGTGTATTGAACTCACAGTAATGGACGGCTTTGACAGGTTCAGTGAACAAATGAAGCCAATGACAATGTTTAAACTTACAAATCTTCAGGGACCAGATGTATTGCTTTGTGTGCATTAAAAAAAAAGTTCTTGTTCTAGCATATTCAGATTAGATTGAATGCTGAGTATAAAAATTCTTGATGTGTCAATTCACTGCCCTCCTCACAGCCTTCAGCATATATATTTTGTCATGTTTAATTTCTATACAGGAAACATGTAAGTAACTATGATGAATTTCTTCAGTAAGTTTTTAGTTGGATCACAGGACAACTTAGATTTAAAGTGGCTGGGAAAATAGGCATCATAATTATTTCCAAATAATAATAATTAAATAATTTCTGCTCATGCCTTTACAAAAGTGATCACTTCTGTACAGGAAGTTAGTGGTTTCCTAATGGGAATCCTCACTAATTTTGTGGATAGGAGTCCATGGATAGAGTTTTTTAGGAAATTTGGGATTTCCTAGTTTTTTTCACCTTGCATCTAGAAATGTTATGCTGTCAAGCTTACAAAACATGCATAAAACTATGTTTGATTTGGCTTAAAACCTTCTTTCTTCCCCGAAATCTGCACTCTGAAAACAAAACAAAAGTAAATCTGGTTCTAGTTCTCAAAGATAAAATGAGTTAATAAAATTGCATTTTCTTTCCATTAGTATCTTCCCATTTTATAGCAAGTCTTCTTTCTACCTGTGGAAAATCAAGATTAATATATTTAATTTATAGGGTCAGGAAAAGAGAGTCTGGAAGTGTGGATTCTTCAGCTCCCTGTTCTTGAAGAAAAGTTTTAGAATGGAAAATTATCACTAGATGGTGATTTTTTCAGTTTTGTCCTAAATAGCATCAATCAGTCCAAATGTCCCTTCACTTGTTTTGTTTCTGTGTTGTCATGAGCTCTCCAGTTCCCCAGGGCTGTCCTTAAAAGTCAGAAAACCAAATTAATTCTCCTAATCTAATGAACATATTTTTACCAATATATAGTGGAACAACTCCAACTCTCCACACTGATAGTATTTATAAGCATTCACTGATATAAGATGCTGCTTTTTATGGTTTCTTTCTTCTGTGTTTTGTAGTGAATGACCAGAGGAGCCAGCTTTGCAAATGGCACTTGAGAGATGAACATCCGATGAAGAGAGCAGTGTTAGAGAATATCTACAGTGGGATGCATAAGACTCCTTCATTTCATGAAAAAAAAAATTCAAAAAGAGTTGATTTTAGTCCAGGGAGAACAGTCAGCAGAGGATCTGTCCTTCTGAAGAATATAAATGAGCTAGAGAGGAGGTTTGACCAAAGGTAACAAGGGCCTGCATTGTCCCCCATCACATCTGCATGGTGTACTTATCCACTGGTTGAGCTCTAGCAGCATAGTTCACTGGTTTATGGTGAGGCTTTTTATTATTAGACCACTATATTCTGTAAGGGTCTGTATGGTTGGCAGCAGAAACAACAACATACACTCAATTTATTATACACAACTCTACCCTAGGCCACAAGACTGAATTTGTCTTGCACAGCACTTTAAACACATAAAACCCAGTAACTTCAGCTACAAGTTACACAAGCCCCCTGAATGCAGGATCAGGGCTTTCAGACTTGCATGCTTTTGACACAGGATGAGATGGTGTTCAGTGAGGAAAAGTAGCAACATTATTGTACAACAAGCCCGGCCATCCAGTTCTTTAGATGGGATTATGCTCTGGAGGATGTTATTTCCATGGACTCAGCTGCCATGCAGGTCCAATCAGGCAGCAAGTTGTTGGGTTCATGAAGAAAACAGGTCATGCCATTATTCTGTGTAAAACTGAAAAGGTAGGGCTAAATATAATGATGGTGCCTGTGGATAGAGTTGTTTTATTTTTTCATAGTTATTTTGGTTTGTGCTGTCTGTTTTCAGTAAAGCAAAGCAGATTGTGGTAACAGTGAACAAGAATCAGTTAACTTATTTTCCTTCACTGCAGGGTGGAGAGTTTTAGAGATAGTTTAAAAGACAATCAGAGCCAGCGCTGCTTCAACACTGGAAAGCAAAGGGTTCTTTCCTTTAGTCTCCTTACCAGGGACAGTGAAAGGAGCTGCACTTTGTATTTCCCATCTTTCCCTGGTGATGACTTAACCCACTGTAGAAGCACCCATGGGTCTCTATCATTCAGTCATGTCTCTCTCCTTCAGACATTACCGACCCTGCCTGAGTTTCCAACCTGCTGGTGTCTTACTAGTGTTGATTAGCTGAGGCCTTAAAATCCCTTTTCATATTTCACATATACCTACAGCTAAGATAGTTCTGTGAATTCAGAAGAAAATTAATTTCTTTACATCCAGGACTGGTGATACCAGCATTTTTCATCTTAAAATAAAAGATCTCTTCTGTGACTTTTTAAGGACATTTTTATATAAATACAGAAGTATTTATAAATTAAACTACTTTACAAGACATTATGTTATTAAGAGGTTTATTAATCTGATGCTTTCTCCTACTCCTACGTGTTCATAAGATAAATTTTACTCACCTGTTATGTATCACAGTCTGTGTACACAGGCTTGGCTCAGAAACTGAGTTGTTAGGAAGTTGTATATTATAATTTACCACAACAACTTCTCTTCGGAGCCATATACATGATGAATAAATACGGATGCTCATTTTAGCAGCAAAGTTGAGTGATGTGGCAGTAACAAATGGGTTGTTTGGTGTGGGGAGTTCATCAGAGAGACATGCAAATGCCCTGCATAATGCAAGATGTGATAGAAAAATATTGAATGTTGTGTTCCAAAATGTTAATGTAATTTTTTTCTCATCTCTTTTTTTTTCCAAAAACTTTTTATTGTTTTTGCCAACAGTATAATGCATTTCAGATAATAAAAATTAAAAAGGACTGTGAATGTTCCTAACTACTGATATCAGTGAAGAAAATGATTGAATATATCCTGGAGTCTCAAGAAAGTACATGGGGTTTCTTCTCAAAACAGTATGACTGTGCATAGCCAGTGGGGTTCCACCTGTATATGTGTGTGTGGTGAAGGAGGAAGCAGGCTGTCCGTTTCTGTCTGTATGAATGCTTCACAAATGATACAGTGGTTTTCATGAGCTCTGTTGGCTAAGGTCCCAGAGAAACTGCTGGGGACAGTAGAAGCATGGCCTGGAACACCCATGTGTTCTACTTTCTTCAGAAATGCTCCTATGTTATCACTTCAGAAAGTAAAAGGAAAATAAAGACTTCACAGTGGTAAAATATAACGGATTTTCCACCAGTTTCAAAGAATAGATTCAAACTGAGTACAACATAGGTTTGTGTGCTGAAGTGCCCAGTTCACATTGAGAAATTAAGAGGGGAGTCAGAAGATGATACCTCTAGTGATGAATGGATAACAAAATGTTCTGATGTTCAATTAAATTGCCCCTTTTTCTCTCTCTGGCTAATTACGGTTTCCTGAAAATGTTGCTAACTTATTGAAAATTCAAGAGATTCAAGGTCAGCAGCACCAAGTGAGAAGTATTTCACACTATGCTATGCTTTTGGATGTTCCTAGACTGCATTCATGCTCACAAGTCTAAAACTGTGTTTTCCAAGTGTACACTTGGTATTTATTTCTTTTAACTTACATTTTCTGGAAAGTCTCTTCCTATATCTGCTGCAAACAAACACAGTGGGACTGTAAATTTGACAGAAACATTAATTTCAAAATGGCTTGGAACTCTGAGTCAAAGAGTTCCCACTATCTATTTGCTGCTCAGGATTTACATTTTTCCTTACAAGTCCTATTTGATTATCTATGCAGCTTGTTCTGTTAACTCTCCTTGAATTTTCCCTTTACACTTTTCCATCTTTTTTGTTCTCTTGTCTTCATACATCTTCCATACCCGCATGCTCAAGCACACTTCCTTACCATCTCTGTCTTTCTCTGTACCCTTCTGACTATACTGCAAAACTGTGTGTAAAGCCTCTGAAAGTGTCCTCTCCAGCTCTGACTCTTGAGGAAAAAAAAATACAGTTTAAGCATATTGGCACATTCATGAAGATATTTTATTTTCACTGGTGATTCTACTTGAGTTTTTTTAGCCAGTTTTACTGTTAAGTAGAAGAGAATCAAGAGCTTACTCCAGTATGATAAATTCAAAGTATAATGAAGAATTTAAGAACTATTTTCTCAGGTGTAAAAAGTTGGAGATTATGCATTACCTGCAACCCCTTTACAGAATGACATGGGATTTTTTGTCTTGCTTGAATTTGTGCCAAGTCAGTGGGTTTGCATAATACTTGGATATATATTGGTGAGGTGTGGAAGCATGTGGAAGAATTATTTTCTTCTTTAGTAAGTGTTCTAACTACAAGGCACTTTACAGGGATAAAGTATTAAGTAATAGTGAGTTTATGTATATAAAAGGAGTTTTTGTGCACCTGGAAAATATATTACACAAATCAGAGTTTTGGGAAAAGAAATTCAGTATGATGAAAGAAATTACAGATACAGTTGTGAAAATGTGAATAGTGCTGTGAGTAGGCACTGACCTAGAACTTCAGGGGTCTCTTTTCATACTCCTTCTCTCACATATCCTAAATAACCTTGGATAAATCTCTTCTGCCTTAATCACAAAAAGATGGAGGCATCTTTTGGATGTCTCCAAAACTTTTGCAAACCCCAGAATCCCCACTTAACTGCTGACAAAGTCTGTAGCTGCTTGAATTTCCTCTGACAGGTGTAAGCAAAACAAAGTCTTTCATAGTTAAGTAACTTTGCATCCTTGACCATGTCCAGACCTTGTGGTGTTCCACAAACTATGTGCTCTCTGATGTCTTCATCCAGTCCAAGAGGTTTGCAAAACCACAAATGTCTACATGCTTGTTCTTGAAGGGCTTTGAGATCACTCTTTCCTTGCCCTGGCAGATGTGGGATTCCTCTGCACTCTCCAAGAAAGACAGAAACTGGCAACCCTCTTGGTCCTGTGCTGAGCCCTAGACAGAGCATCTTTCCTTTGGTCAGGATTTACTAGTTTAGAGTTAGTACTGAATTAACTGTGCTTTCATGGCTTCTGGTTTGAAGTTCAGCATTACAAAGTTAAGGGCTGCAGTAAGTAAACCCCTTAGTTTTATATGCCTTCATTTCTAATGTGTTATATAGGAGTAATAGCATTGCTATTAGCTCATTCAAGTATTGTGAGGATAAGCAGATTCAGAATTCTGAATTACAGGCTACTGAATTGCTGAGCTTTGATTGTCATAGAACCTGTTAGTTACACAGTGTAACTCCAGTAATTTGGACTGTACCATTCAAATTATTTCAAGACATTTAATATTTTTTTTTCCTGTGTTTTTCTAGAAGGAAAAGGAGGGATGGGGTGAAGATGGCCTAACAGATTTTATTTGGCTTCTTGTGGCCATGCTTGTGGCAAAGGACTAAAGTGAGGCAAAAAAATTTTGATTTGCCTTATGCTACTTCATCTTAAATGTGTACAAAAAACTACATTTGGGTGTTCATCATGTTAAACGTCTGCCTTTTGTGAAGGTGCTTCCAATAAATCTTCTGGTTCTTTTCACAAAGAATCCATTGTTGATGCAGAAGATCATGCAGAGAAAACGATTCCTAAGATGGTCACATACCCAGCAGGCAAGGGGATTGAGTCAGAACATAGGTTGTGCCTACATATAGCTACATTAATCTTTTACTTTGACATTTCTGAAACCAAGGAGGGTCCACAAAGCAGAAAGAGTGAGCATGCCATGGTGAGTAGCGGTCAGTGGGAAGAGGCAGTCCTGCCTCGAAGCACTGTGATGGATCAATGCTTCTGTGGGAAGTGGCTGGGGACCTCCTGGTGACCATGCATCACTGCCACAGACTCTCTTACAAACCTTCCCTGAAAGAAAAAACAGTATGCAATGCTCTGGTAGAAGGTTGGGATGCACCAGTAACTGCCTGGGACTGAGTCATGTGGACCTACACCACAGCTACACTAAGATGCTTCTTTCTGGAAAAAGTCTGCTCCAAGAAATGCTAGATTTCAGTAGTGGGAGGAAAAAAATATGGTAGGACAAGAGGAAAGACTTTAACACAGCCTAGTGCTTAAGTTGGCATTTCAGTGTTTCCTCCATGAGAATGCTGTTTACATGAAGAGAAAAAGGTCTAGAAATAAAAATTAGTTTCTGTCAGAATTGAGATTCTTTGACGTGTCAGATGATTTTATTTTGCCCTTCTTCAGGTATATCTGAAAACTACATTTCCTTTGGTTATTGAGGGGTAGGCCTCAGCAGTAAGGTAATGGATCTTTGGGTATTTATTTACATCTACAAATTTCTGTGTCAGGATTCTCAGTTCATGATTTTAAAGAAGCAGATTCCATTAATAACTCTAAATACAACATTAACTGACATCTCTGAGTAACTTACTTGTTCTTATAGAGCATGACAGACCACAAAGTGCATTTCAAAAGAATTTGACCTTTGCTTGTCCCTTTTAAAAAACATATATAGCTAGGGGGTAAAGATGTGAACAAGTGTGCTACTGTGAAGTAGGTTAAGGTGTGCATTTACACTGTGCCACCTACTCCTCAGGAACTGCCAATAGACATGTTCCTACTTCACAGTGTGTCAGGAAGCGTACAGCTCAGAGGTATGGGGAAAGCACCTTACCTTTAGTGAAAAATACTGCAAGGCAGGAGCATGCACCAAACACCACTGTATGATAGAGAAGCCTGTGAAAACTATCACGACAGTTTATATTGCAGTAGCTCATTTATTTCCTTTTAATTCTTAATTTTCAAGTGGAACACCTCCGTTTTAATATAAAGCTCTCCTTCCTTCCTAGGCCTGGTGATGTTAGTATGAAAGAAGTCTCACACTGTAACAGCTGGAAAGAGTTCAGTTTCCAAATATGGGACAGTGGAAGTTTGTAACCGTGCCAAGTAAGGAGATAAGCCCTGGGGATCTGTGCTGTCATCTCCTCTCTCTGTTTTAGGCCCACTTGTAAAACAGGGATTATGAAACAGTGGTTTTGTCAAGGTATGCACTCCAAATTGCAGCCTATACAGCAATGAATTTCCCTAGATGTAGGAACTCTATTTAATCATAAAAGTGCAGGGATATAAAAAAAAACCAAACAGCAGATTGACATCTAACCTGACAGATGTCAAATTTGTTCAAAGAAAACCCTTCACTGAAGCAGTGTTTGTCACTGTATTTCACTACACTTACAGATTAAAAGACTTTTCTAATTTCTAGATTTCTTTGTACCATTTTCTCCTGGTAGTTCTCACAGTGGACACACATATATGTGAGCTGATGACCATCTTCACAAGTTTTTAGTTCAAATCTCTGTAATTCCAGATCCTTTATCAGTGTACTGCTGACCAGCCAGTTATGCCCTCTTTCATATTTCTGCATTTCATTTTTCTTCTTTAATTGTAGCTCTTTGCAGCTCTCTGATGAATTTTATCATGTGGATTTCAGATGATCTGTCCTGTTTCTTGGGACCATTTTGAAAGAGCTTGTGATTCTTCCCATGCTCATGTTTTTGACAACTCAAGCAAACACTAGGACTACATCATGCAAGTTGTTTAATTACATTTTTTAACAGGACAAGATTCAGGACCAGCCACTGGTAGCTGAACTGCCCTCCTTTCTGATGATATTAGTAGTCTGAATGTTCAGCTATACCATTTTCCTACAAAATGCTAGTGCTACTACTGTTGTTATTTCTCATTATAATCAATAGCTACTTGCACACTTGTGCCAGATTGCTGCAACCTGATCCTTTTTGTGCTAAGCAATGTGCAGAGACTAAACAAAATAGTTCTCATAAACTGAGTGAGCTTACATTTTAAGTAGATAAAAGCCAACAGACCAATAAAACACGCTGTGAGTGGAGCATGCTATGAAATTTCTGCTTGAAAAATGGTTTCCAAACAATTGCATGCTCAGTAAATAGAGTGCTGCTTTGAAGTAGTGCTGTTCAATCTGGAGAGTTGAAGTGCCCATATATGTCGCTAAACTCTCATTTTTTCACAGAATGAAAACTCACCTCCCCCTGCCCCCCCGGAAAAAATGTGTACTTTTTAATTGTCTGAAGATGCTGTTTCTGATGTGCAAACCCCTATCAGTCTCTTAGACATCATAATTTCATTTTAAGTACACATTCACTGAATCTGTTGCTGTGTTGAGATTTTATAAATGGCTGCAGTAAACTAAGTTATTAATTTAATCATTCCATAAAGAAAGGTACTGTGGAACTAATCTGGATATACATTATATTCCATTGGTGAACCTCATCTTTGTTCTAGGATGGAAGGCACATATTGCATGTGATCTCTGTAGGAGCCCCATAACATTTTTTCATTCCATTTTATGACACTGGCAAAGTGGGTTTGTTCTTCTGTGCTTGTTTCACATGATTCTACCATGAGTGTGCCAGGTATTTTTTTCTCCTGCTCTCTTAAGAAAATTAGGCTTTCATTGTTACAGCCTGTGTGTGCCATACATCCCCATTAATCACTTGTTTACCTGTGAGTCAGCTAATGTGAAAAGTTGGCTGTTCTGTTGAAGACATTAAAAAGTACAACTATTTGGTGAATGTAGGTGGTTGACAAAAGAGAGAAGATTATATTGTTACCCTTACTGAGAGGAAAACATCAATGTGATCTTAATTAACCCTCAGCAAGCAATGACAGATGACAGCAAGGTTAGGGACCATGGGAAAAGCTTGGGTTTGACCTTTCACCAATTAGACCCTTGAGACTCCCAGTGACACAACAAAATCCACTGGAAAGCAGGCTTTTCTTGTTCTCCTGATTACAGAACAGCTTGTTATCTCTGCCTTTCATGTATATTTTAATATTTTAACATTTTTCAGCCTTTGTGAAGCCTAGCAGTTGATAGCTCAGGGCCAGGAACCAGAGAAACCTCTGCAAAGAAGCTTGAACCCTGAGTTAGCAATGGCTGTGGATTCAGCTGAAGTGGGAAAACTAGAAAGGAAAACAAGCAAAAGCGTGGCATTTCAGATAGAGCGTGGTGAGGCAGTTAGCGTGGCAGCTCATGAGAAAGGGCATGCAGAGAGGGTGCCAAAGCTCTGCCAGCCTGAGAGGTAAGTTCATTTGTTAATTATCACCCTCTGAGAAGGTTTCTACCTGTCAGAAAGCTACGTGTTTTATGCTCAGCAGAATGGATGTGGCAACCAGACAGAGCTCCCATAAAACCATGCAGCCGCCTAGGTCTCGGGCTTCAGAGAGTGCCAGAGCTTTTCAGTGTTAAAGGGTGACAGTGGTGAGAACAGCTCCGTGTGTTGTGACCAGCTGGAAAATCAATTCAGCCTGGCGGCCAAGGTGTGAGAGGAAATAGATTAAGGAGAATCAGGCAGGCTGAACAAGATAGACTGATGGAGTCAAGCTCTGCCACCCCCAAGAGAAAAACAAGAGCATCCACCAGAAAATATTCAAGATCAAGGGGACCCTGTATCCTCCCCCTGCGAGGCTGAAGGCAACAGCCTGGATGAAAGAAGTGAATGTTGGGAAGTCCATGCTGAGGGGGGCAGGTGAACTCCCTCCTTGAGCATTTCACACACACAGGTTCCTCTGTACAACAGGTGTGAAGCTCTGAATGTGGAAGACCAGTCAATGGAGGATCTGTCTGACATTCTGTCCACACCAGAGACATCTCCAGGGTCAGAAAGGCCTACTCCCCATAGCATGACCACCTCTACAAGGATGAACAGAAAGGTCATAGTTATAGATGACTCCCTTCTGAGGAAAATAGAGGGTCCAATATGCCAGACAGATCCTCCTTGTTGGGAAGCCTGCTGTTTCACTGGGGTATGGGTTAAGGATATCACTAGGAAACTTCCTAGCCTGGTATGGTGCTTGGACTGTGACCCATTACTATTCATCCATGTGGGTGAACATGAAGCTGTAATTCATAGTTCAAGAGCAATCAAAAGAGACTTCAGAGCCTTGGGACAGTTGGTGAAGTAATCTGGGGCACAGGTAATTTTTTTTCTCTCTCCTTCCAGTTGCAGGCAGTGGCCTTGGAAGAAACAGATGGACCCAGTCTGTTAATACATGGCTCCATGGCTGGTGTCACCACCACAATTTTGGTTTTTTTTTTTGATAATGGGATGTTCTATAAGTCATCAGGTTTGCTGGTGTCGAATGAGATTCACCTTTCTCAAAGGGCATTTGCTCAGGAGCTTGCTAGGCTCATGACAGACCTTTAAACTAAGCTTAAATTGGGAGGGTGGTAATATCAGGCTTGCCTGTGTCAAAAGTGTGGGATGACATGCCATGGTTAGAGGGATGGGGTGCTAGCAAGGTTCCTCAGCCTATTGCTCTGAGGTCTGTTGGGGACACTGAAGCACACTTGAAGTCTGACAGAGATAAGCCAGAGGCCTCTGAGGTAATGGGAGCCAATGGGGAAACACTGGTGAAGTACCTCACAGATATTAAGGAAATTCCTCTAGGAAAGTGACACAGCCAGTTGAAGTGCCTCTGCACCAATGACCACAGCATGGGCAACAAAACAGGAGGACTTGGAAGCCCCTGTGCCACTAGAAAGCTACAACTTGGTCGCCATCACTGAAACCTGGTGGGACAAATCTCATGATTGGAGTGGAGCTATTGGTGGCTACAGGCTGTTAAGAAGGGACAGGAAAGGAAGGAGAGGTTGAGGCATTGACCTCTTTGTCAAGTAATGGATAGAGTGTGAAAAGCAGACCCTGAAGAATAGTCATAAGCAGGTCAAAAGTTATATGGGTAGAAATGAGAGATCAAGGCAACAAGGGGAACCTTGTGGTTGGTGTCTACTGCAGGCTTCCTGATCAAGGGGAGCCTACTGATGAAGTCTTCTTACTCCAGCTACAGGAGGATTCATGCTTGTAAGCTTTTGACACCCTGGGAGACTTCAAGTACTCATTATCAAACACCTATTTCAACATTTGCTAGAAAAGTAGAATGGTGAGCTTCAGGCAATCCAGGAGACTCCTGGAATGCATGGAGGATAATGTCTTTAGCCTTCAGATAATGGACAGTTCTACCAGAGGGGTTGCAATACTGGACCTGATGATCATCAATACAAGTGAGTTAAGGAATGACATCAAGACTGGAGGCAGCCTGGGCTGCAGTCAACTCCACACAGTGGTGGAGTTCATAGTCCTGAGGAATCTGTGTTAGGCAAAGAGTAAAGTCAGGACCCTGATTTTTAGTAAAGAAAAATTCCATCTCCTCAAGGAGTTAGTCCCTAACCCCCTGTGAAATGGTTCTCAGGGACAGAACAGAGCTGGCAGGTTTTTTAAGGACACTTTTCATAGAGGATAAGAGCTCTCAATCCCCAGGGGTGACAAATCAGGCAAGGAAGGCAAGAGACCAACATGGCTGAGTGGAAACCTGCTGGTCAAACTAAAGGACAAGAAGGAACTGCACAGGCAGTGGAAGCAGTGACAGATATCCTGGGAAGAGTATAGGGATGTTGCATGGTTGTAGAGGGATGGTCAAGAAGGCCGAGGTGCAGCTGGAGCTGAACCTGGCAAGGGATGTAAAGAATAACAAGAAGGGCTTCTACAGGTATGTCAGACAGAAAAAGAAGGTTAGAGAAAGTGGATCTCCTGTGATGAGCAAGACTGTCAAGCTGGCAACAACAGACAAGGAGAATGCTGAGGTACTCCACAAGTTTTTTGCCTCAGTCTTCATTAGCAGCCTCTTCCCAAACCTCCCGAGTCAATGGACCATAACCAGACTGGGGGATCAAAGTCCTTCCCACTGTAACAGAAGATCAGGTTCATAACCACTTGAGGAACCTGAACATATGTTAAGTCATGATGAGGACCTGATGAGATGCATCCCAAAGCCCTGAGGGAACTGGCTGATGTAGCTACCCGGACCCTTTTATATTTCAAAACTCCTGGCAGTCAGGTGAAGTCCCTGCTGACTAAAGAAAGGGAAGCATTGCAGCTATCTTTAAAAAGGATAGAAAGGAAGATTCTGGGAACTACCACCCTGTCAGCCTCAGCTCTGTGCCTGGGAAGATCATGGAACAGATCCTCCTAGAAGCTCTGATAAGGCACATGGAAGACAAATGTGATTCAAAACAGTGAGCCTTGGCTTCACCTAGGGCAAGTCCTGCCTGATGAACCTAGTGGCCTGTGATGGAGTTACTACATCAGTGGGCAAGGGAAGTTATATTGATGTCATCTATATGGACTTCTGCAAGGCCTTTGGCTAGGTCTCCCCAAAATGTCCTCTCCAAGTTAAAGAAATATGGATTTGATGGGTGGCCTGCTCAATGAAGAAGGAATTGTCTGGATGTTTGCATCCAGAGGGTAGTGGTCAATGTCTCAGTGTCTGGATGGAGATCAGTGACAAGTGGTCCTGGGGACTGAGAGTGGGACCAGTGTCATTTAATATCTTCATCAATGACACAGACAGTGGGATTGAGTGCACCCTCAGCAAGTTTGCAGATGACACCAAGTGAAGTGGTACAGTTGAACTCCCTGAGGGATGGGATGGCATCCAGAGGGACCTGGACAAGCTTGAGAAATGTGTCTGTGTGAACCTTATGACATTTAGCAAGACCAAGTGCAAGGTCCTGCACCTGAGGTAGAGAAAACCCCAGTATTAATGCAGGCTGAGGAATGAAAGGATCAAAAGCAGCCCTGCAGAGAAGGACTTGGGGATATGGGTGAATGAAAAGGTGTACATGACCTGGCAATGTGTGCTCACAGCCAGAAGGCTAACCATAAGCTGGGCTGCATCAAAAGAAGCATGGTGAGCATGTTGAGTGAGGTTCTGCTTGTTCTGCTGCTCTGTTGAGACCCCACCTAGAGTACTGTGTCCAGTTCTGGAGTCCTCAGCACTAGAAGGACATGAACCTGTTGGAGCGGTCTAGAGAAGGGCTACAAAAATTATCTGAGGGATGGAACACCTATCCTATGAGGAAAGGCTGAAGGAGTTGGAGTTGTTCATCCCGGAGAAGAGAATGCTCCCTGAAGACCTTATTTCAGCTTTTCAGTATCTGAAGGGTGCCTGTAAGGAAGACAGGGACAGCCTTTTTAGCAACCCTTTTTTTCTGTCACAAGTCTGTTGTGACAGAAAAAGGTGTAATGATTTTAAACTAAAAGAAGATTTAGACTACATATAAAGAAGACATTTTTTATGATGAGGGTGGTGAAACACTGGAACAGGTTACCCAGAGAGGTGGTAGATGCCTCATCCCTGGAAATGTCCAAGGTCAGGCTGGATATGGCTCTGAGCAACCTTAATCTAGTTAAAGATGCCCTTGCTCATGTCAGGATAGTTGGACTAGATGACCTTTAAAAGTCCCTTCCAGCAAAAGCCATTCTATGATTCTATGAAATAAATTAAGACTCCTTAAAGGATCTCATACATGAATAAGAAGCTTGAAAAAGTTTGCTCCCAGCAGAAGAATTTCCATGTGTATCGCAGCTGGCGCCACTGCTGCTGAAAAGTGAGCAGACTTTTAGGGTAAGGTAGCTGGACCTGGATGGAAGACTCTAAATAAGTTCACATAGGCCCCATGACAACCTTTCTTGTCACCACATCAGCAGACACCTTTTTTTTGGCCATAAGCAGAATAACCTACCTTGAAGACAAACCAGTATGACTGTTCCTTCTGAAAAATGGAAAGCTACATTTATGTGCAAACAACAGTGAGAGCAGAGTGAAATTTTCATGTGGAAGAAGTTTTCCATCAATTTCTGGCATGTCACAAAAGGTAATACTCCTTCTCAGCAAGGAAAAGAATTAAATTTTTCTTGGAAAAAAAAATTATCCTGAGCTGGGTGTACCAACTACAGTCTTTGTTATGTGAAAAAGAACGGAAATTTCTCTGCTGCTCTTGAATAGAAAACATGATGTAATGTTCATCATTTCATATTGCCTTGCTGGAACATGTTAGATTTTAGAGAAGGAAAATAAACAATGGACAAAAGATGGCCATGATCATTTTAGTTCTGGAATTTGAGGAACAATAGCTGTACATCTGACAAACAGCTTTTCATGTGAATATGTACCTGCATCCTTTTTCTGCTGCTTTGGGAAGTATGCGTTGTTTGGTTCTGGCAAAAAGCATGGCATGAAATTAAGCATTTTTGCAGAGCAGCAATATAAAATAAAATCTACCTCTGTCTTAAAAGCTAGGAAGATCATGATCTCCCAGGATCTAATGGAAGCTGGGTGGCTCACTCATCCATACTATAGCTATATATGGTCGTGGATGTAAAATAGAAAAAGAACATTTAGGATAGATGTGTATGTGGCATCATCAATACACGTTACTACTGTACTGCTGAGATCTGATCATCCAATATAGTAATGCAATTATACCGTTGGGTTTGGGGGTGTTGCCCCTTGAGTCAGGAGTATTGCTCAGTATGAATAAGAGTGACAGAATCAGCCCTAGAGTGGGGTCTAGATCATGAGTGGTGAAAAATGCTAATTGTTGCAGAAGGGTTGCTGTTTTGATAGAAAGGACCATGTGAAGAGGCGGTGACAGCTTTAGTAAAGATGATGCATAGGCTGCGGTGGCTTAAAAGGTCTGCTTGAGAGTTATTTGGTTTCCTGACTAAAGATCTGAAAATGGCTCTAACACTAGAAAAAAAACAACTAAAAAACAACAAAATAAAACAATGGCCCAGCTTTTTTTTTTTTTTTTTTTTTTTTTTTTTGGGTTTTTTGGGTTTTGTCACAAAATTGGTTAGGGGTTTTTTTTTTTTTTCGCTTCTTTTCCGTTTTACACATGGTTCCGACCTGGGGTA
>JANHFX010015424.1:0-15661 GCA_027560015.1 Chloroceryle amazona | reverse complement strand
AAAAAACAAAAACAGGCGCCGGCCTTTTTTTTTTTTTTTTTTTTTTTGTCTTCGGTTTTCCTGGATGATGCAACAAATTGCATGAGGCATTTTGTCTTATGCAGCTTCATGTCAGGTTATACAGCTGATGCAGCCTGATGTAATTATGCTGGCATATGCTGAAAGTTAAACAAGAGGAAACACATGTTTTGGAATAGCAGGATATATCACTGGAGTGACTGGACAACTACATACTAAAAGCCAGGCTGAAACAGAGAGATGCTTTGCCCCATAGAGAGAGCAGTATGATTGAGACTACTGCTGCCTTCTCATGTCTCATCAAAAAAAAAGAGATCTGCTTTCTAGGTAGGACTTAAGTGTCTGTGTTGTCCCAGAGCCAGATCTTAATACTGGGTATCCTAAAAGCTCAAAACCCAGTTAATTACAATATTCATGACATCTCTGTGGATGAAAACACTCTTTACACGTTCAAGTATTTCTAAATGCACTTTCTACTACCCTCTATTCCCCTAACTGACTTTTATTCTTGCTCAGTTGATGGCTTTCTCCAGACTGCCTGATAATATGTACTTTTGGCTTTGAGCTTTTTTCTACAGGACAAAACTGCCTAAGTTAGAAGCCATGTTATTTGTTGCAGCAGCAACAAACAGTTCTGTAACTTTTTCCTCTTCATATTTCTTCCTTAGTCCTGTTAGACATGGATGCTTGTTCCTTGAGAAAAAAAAAAACGTGGCAGACACTGTATGACTGGCTCATTCAAGAGGCCAAATAGTACATAGGACATCAATCAAGAAATTAACTCAAGTGATTACTAAAGAAGGTATTCAGTCACATGTCACGTGAAGTGCCTTTACTCACAGCTTGCAATATCAGAGACCAGGGTACTTTATGTAAGTACTGATTAAAGCTAATTTCAGTGTTCTTTCTTGTGAATTCTGTTTTGGAGTACTTAACTGGTTCATGAAGGGAATCTGAAGCATTACAAAGGCTAAATTAGCACTGTGCTGGGTGATTTATGATGTGTAGCCCTAGGAGTGACAGGATTGCATACCTTTCTTTGAAAGGATACACTGTAGCCTGACATTTTCTGTTACTTGTGTTTGTGGATCTTCTCAGATATGTTACATATGTGGAAATAGCAAGCTGCATCACTAAATTTCAAGAGCCGAGTCATATATAATACACAGAAGGTTTACCATGAAGCTCTATTTCAAGAACAGACATTTCAGGGTCAGGCTGGTATATACAGTTGCTGGGACTGACTTTCGGCAAGGAGTCACGGGACTTCCTTATGCTATACAAAGTTCAGGCAGCCTATTTTTAGGCCAGACTTTGATGTAATAATGTGGAATTACACTGTCTGTGAGCTTGCATTAAATAAGCATAAGCATTGTCAGAGGACGAACACTTATGTTGCTCTCCGTCCTCCACATTACAAAGGTGTACATGCCTGTTTGCATGTCCTTACTCAACTTCCTAAGGTAAAATCTCCTCTTCTGTATCCACATCCCTGAGGCCAGCAGTCTCAAGGCAGGGAGAGACCAGGATGTGGGAAGACTGTGGTGCCCTTCCCACTGAAGACAAACATTTAGGAGCTCATATCTCATTGAAAGATCTCTAACAATAATGCCAAAGTCTGATTATTGTTTTAAGTGGGCACTGTTCCTGGGTAAGGGAGCCCTGTTGTACTCCTGCATCCCAACTCCTGGTTGCTTGGTGCCTTCCAGTGCTGTTCTCCCCTTTTTGCTGGCATAAATACTTATATAACCCATACTGTTAGGCTCCTTTCTGAGGGTGCTGTTGAAAATTGGGTCTTGAAGTCTGTATAAAACATAGATAAAATCAGCATTTCTATCCTGTATAGAACACGAATGCATTTCTATGCAAAAGGAAAAAGTAAAAAACAAATATTTTTCTTGTGGATCTAAAAGTTCTGAGTAAATGATTCATAATTAAAATGTTTCAGTTCAGTCTGTTGGAAGTGTACCAATATATTTCATTTTGAGTAACTTCAAACATTAAACCACACTTCCCAAGAGGAATAATTTTCTCTCAGCAGTTGCCATTCACGTGTCTTGTGCCCTGATTTTCTCCCATGAGTTGGATTGTTTGTAAGTCTACATTTCCTCAGGTATAAAATGGCCTTCTCTCCCACTGTGGCTGATGTTCATGAAAATGTCTGATTTTCCAAAACCCATATTTTCTATCAAAATCAGAACTCCTGGCCATGTCTATTAGTCATTCCTCAGGCATTTTCAGAGTCTTTACCCACAGTCTATTTGTAACCCTTGTCTCTTACTTTTGTGCACAATTTAGTTTTTCCACGGAGGTTGCATCCTCCCAAACACCCATGGTGATGTACCCGATTTCCAGAAGGAGAAAATTGCATCTCATTGTTCTTGTTGTTATTGGGTGCTGCATTGTTATGGAATATTACCTACACTCAATATTCCATTACCAAATCTAAATGCTTTCATCTGCCTCTTTCTTAATTCAGAATATGTGCAATGGTTGTCTTTGAGAACCGAAGGTTTTCTTTGTCAGCCTTGAGATCGTGCCTCTTGGCCTGCTGTAGTCAGCAAACACCTATTTCAAACTGACACTTTGACCTTTGCCAGCTGCAGCTTCTGCTATTCCAGCTTTCAGTTTGGGAAACCTGATCTGAATGAGTCAGTGAAATTCCCATCCCCAGCTAAATACATTTCCTGATGGGAAGTTGGTTTCCTCTCACTCCTCATGTTCCTGCTGGGGACTCCTGTCTCTTCCTTCTCAAATACCTACTGCTCATCTCTTCCTCCCTTCCAATTTCTATTCTGGTTCACCCTATGTTTAATGGAAGAAAAGGATCTGAAATGGGGATGTTCAAGAAAATGCAGAGCAAAAATTTGTTTAAGCAGAAGATCAGTAGGAACCCACGAAGACAAACAAGGAAAGTATGACATGGAGAAAATATTTTCTCTGAGACAGACTAAGCAAGTCTCTCTCAAGGGCTGTGCATGACCTGTCCCTGACATAATGGCAGTTTTCTGTTTGCTGAGCAACTAGAATATCCTGATTTGGAAGAAAGCCAAGAAGATCAGCAAGTACAACTCCTGCACTGTTGCTTAGCTGTTGCTCAATTAAAACATATTTTGTGAACTGTTCAGCCGATTACTATTTATTTAGAAGGAGAAGAGGGAAATAAATGCTCAGTGAACTGTTTCACTGCTCCAGCAAGCCCTGGGCACAGGCTAAGCAGCAACAAATTATGTCTGCTTTGAACACTGTCTCAAATCCTTTGAGATGTAGTCTGTAGCTAGAATGATTTTTAGCAGTGAAAAAATCAAAAATATAATTATGGAAGTGGTACAGTCTTTCAAGGGTTCATATTGTGTCTCAGTCTGCAGAAATAGGTGCAGGTCTGTCCATGACCTCCCTATTTGTCTGACAGTGGCACGTGCTATGAACAGATGTTACCTTTCAGTGAGAGGCACTTTAAGAGGCAGACTTGAAACAATGATCTCTATTTTTACAGCAGCAAATGTAGGCATCAGGAACTGCAGGAGCTTGCCATCATCTAGACATCTAAATATGTGATTGTGCCTGCAGGCAAAGTACTGAGACATTAAAATTATAGGAATTACATCTTAGTTATTTGTGGGTAGAATAGTGGATAGGTAAAGTATTACGAAAACCCAGATTCTGAGATTTGATTTTGACTGCATTTGTCCATTGATTGTTCTTTTTTTTTACCATTGTCACATTATCCAGTGGGGGCCATAGATGTAATTTTATATATACAGTGGTATACTTACCACTATGCAGTGGTAAATATACTGAAGCATTAGGCAAGCCATGGCATCAAACAACAGACAAGCCTAAAGCTACACTATTCCTTTTGCCTTGCAGGAGAAGTTGTTTTTTTCTTAATAGCGAGTCAGTGTTATTTGTCCTTAGGGAGGATATCTGCAGTGAGAGGAGGGCAGCACTCTGTATGCATTAATAAAACTGCATGTAGCTCAGACATGATACCTGCATGTAATCCTATGGACCTTTTAAAAAATCTCCTGGGATGATTGGAAGGTACTGCTTCAGCTGCATTTTCCTTCTTAATTTTTATATTGCTGCTGAAGCTGAAACCATCTTGTATTCAGGGATTTTCTGGTTTGTGTTCATTAGCTGTCCCTACTGTCTAGTAAGCTGACTAGGCTATCTTCCTTTACTGCTTTCCTCATATCCTGTCTTTGTAACATACCAAATAAATCCACTTAAGTTGGTGACTATCCTGGCAACATTTCCCAGAGCCATGTAGACTTCTCATGTGAAAACAGTTGATTTATTCTGGAGAAGAACAACAAATACACCAAAATCACTGACAATTGACCCTACAGCACAGTGAGGTACCACATGACATTTGCAGAAGAAATGCATGGACACTTGTCAAAAGTAGAGAGGCACTTCTTCATGTCAGTACCAAGAAAGAACCAAGTGGTCCTGCCCTCTGGTAGTGTGTTTCTGTCTGAAGTATTAGAGGACACACTGTGTTCAATAAACATTGCTAGCTCCTAAGCAGGTGGTCCCTTGAGGTACAAGGCTGATGTCTGATGCTAGGGAATGGGATTCATCTTTCAACTGAATGATGGCAATATTTCCAGGACCCCCTAGACCATGGCGCACAACCTCTACCATTACCAATATATGATCCCCTTCAAGTGAATCAAATAAGCTGTGTTCTCTGGATACTTCAGGATTTCTGGTTCTGTTTAGAGAGAGGAAGAAGGAGGGCTGTGAAAGAGCTAGCAGAGACATCTTTTCTTTCCTCACCTTCCCTTGACTCACTCCTTTTCTTCTTAAAATGCATGTTATTTTTTGCAGCAGACTAATTCCTCTTAAGGTTTGGGAGTGTCTGGGTTTGCAAAAGATGTGGTTTTTTTTTCTGTTGAGTATGATATCTTGATGGAGTGAAAGCAACCTCTGGAGAGCTCTGTTAGAGAGAGTGTAATAGGAAAGAATAAACTCAAGAGAGGTAAATCGGTGTTTTCTGTAGGTGTTAAAATTGTCTGATTGATAATGACTCATAGGTAGTAAAGTGAAAATTTCCCACTCATGCAGGTAGCAGTAAATACATTAAATATAAACAGTTTTTTCTAATACTGTGATTTGTGATATCAGGGCAGGTAGCCCAGTTGATGCTGAGGTAATATGAAGTAAAATAATAAATCTGAGCAATTCGTAAGATATGAAATAAGACTGCGGTGATAAGTTCCGGTTGCCTGAGCAGTATAAGTGAAGTGTCACCAGGTGCAGGTTGATTTTCTCATTACTAAATATGTTCAGGTCTTTATTTTGTGAAGTGTGCATTATTGTCCAGCTTTGACCACTTCTGATGCTAAATAATAATATGAACATTGCAACTAATAGCCATTCATGGGGCTGCACATCAGAAATCAGTCTTCACATTCGTTTGCCATTCTATACCTTGTGTAGGATTTCTGATGGACTTAGTTCAGTGAGCTGTATAACACATATTGTCGGGTGCCCTGGCAGCTGAAGGGGATGTGGCCAAATCTGGGAACAATGGGAATGAAACTGCAGTGGTGACAGCGGTTTTACAGAAATTCAGCCTTCCTCCTGTCCTGTCCTGTAGAAGATTTGCAACACACATGGGAATAAGGAGGTACCAATGGAGGGGCTATATCCTGTTTATCTCACCTTCCTTAGGAAATCTATCCTGTTAAGAGTGTCAGTGTCAAGGTATTTTAATTTTGTATTTGCTAACCAGCTTCTGCTTTCCCCTTTCTCCTTTCCCCTTTCCCCTTTTCCTTTTCCCCTTTCCTGTTCTTTATGTTGTGCTGTTCGTTTTTTTTTGTTTAATTTTCATTTTAAAGAAAAGAATACACTGTGTATATTCCACTCTGTTGATTGTTGCTTCAATTCAACTAGTATCTTTAAAAAGTTTTGTTAATAAAAAGCAGTCCTGCATAACTGTTCAATTACACTTGGGAGCTTTTGTGGATTTGAAGCTTCTTCATTAATCAGGAAAGGGTCTTAATGATGTTCAAAGTAAGAATAGCTCAAAGCATATGAGAAGAGCCATCTAGAAGCACTATTCATTTCCAATATGTATTTGCTATGGCAGCTTCATGCAACTTCTTATCCTGTGTTTACAGCTTCTGCCATCTAATTGCACCAGTTTTGTATACCCAATAAAGCACACACACTCTACACTCCAATAACACACAGAAGAACAAGAGGAAGTAGAGATGGCATAATAAAACTCAAGCTGCAAATGAGGCCAATATATGATAAACACACTTTGCATACAAAACATCAAAACATGTACCAGAAAATTTTCCATATGGCTTTGAAACTCATAAATAATCAGTAGGAGAAAACTTAGATGAATGTGTGTGCCTGAGACACACATGCGTGTCACCTACTCTGTGTGGCTTGCAAGGCAAGCCCAGATGGTGTGCAGAGCAGGACAGAGCACGTCTGCATTCCCTCCCTTGCTCCTTGCTGTGCTGTTGCAAGCATGTGCCTTTGCCCAGATGTGCCTTTGTCTCACCTTCCTTTTATTCCCACCTCACTTCTCACATATTGCTGTGGCACCCTACACTAATTACCCTGCTTCTGAACCCAGATTAAAGGAAAAATCAAGCTCCTTCCTGAATTAAATTGCTGCAGTTAGAGAGAAGTCACCTGAGCAGCTGGAAGGTTTTGTGTGTGAATGCACACACTGGGGCATTGTCAGAGGATGCTTATGTGAAGGTAGATATATACACATGTTCATCTATTTGTTTGAGTGTGTCTGAGAGAGACAAGCAGTCAAAAGTTGAAGAAAGCCACAAAAGTCCACAGAGAAACAGAAACAGGTGAGTAAAAGCAGAAAGTTTTGGGTGTGGTAGCAAACAGAAAAACACTTGAGACTCTGAACAAAAATCCTGCTTTTTATTTTTGGATTTCTGGTGCCCTGAAGGAAATTGTACATTGTACAACTTCTTTTCAAATGAGTAGGATTACAGCCATACCTGATTCATCATCCAGTTCTCCTGGTGGAATAAATTTGCAAGACCTTGAACATAAGAGTTTGGGTAATGCATTCAGACATTAATAAAAGCTTTGAGTGCATCTATGGATAAAATAGTGAAAATTCAAAGGTTGGATTAATTTACTTGAGAAAGTTAATTGCAGATCCCATGGGACAAGTCTTTCATGGGCAGTTTCTCATAAATATTACAGCTTTATCATACAACCTTTTTCAAGGGCTTGAAATTTGAAATTTCCTATCTTTTCATAAACAAGAAATAATAAAACTACATAAAGCAGTAATCAAATTTTTTATGTTCCTCTTCTAGCTCTTGGCTTCCTGAAAAACCCTGAAAAAACTTAATTATATTTTGAGAGTTTAGTTGCTTCTTTTTATTCTTTATTCTTTTTATGCTTCTTATAATTACTTTGTTCAGTCTTACTTCATACAGTTCAAGTCTTCTGTTGTTCTCAGAGATGCAGATAATATATTCCAATGTGGTGTTTTGATTTGCAGGCACTGGAGATGTTTTTAAAAGAAAGGGAAATGTTTCAATAGGCACATTTTCAGGGCATGCTCTTAAATGCCACCAAATCACTGAAGTATTGTTCTTTTGAGGTGTGTAGTGCTACCAGTAACAATTTACAATTACACAGCATTTTCCATCTGACTGTGTGTTATCACTTAAAGATAAGGATGCTCCTACGAGTTCAATTCCCATGTCCCTCTTTACCAACAATAAATTTACTAGAGAGATTCATGCCAATTGTCTAGGCATCCACTAGGTTTTCTGTTCTCACTTTTCAGATCCTTAACTACAGAGGACTAGAACCTGATCTTTCAGAAAAGAATCTGCAACTTTGAAGAAAGGTAATGGATATTTAAGGACATTTACCTCTTCTACATAACCAAAGGCCCAAGAACCTTTAATTTTTCACTTTGGAGATGAATGACTTCATTTTACACTATGACTATAACCTAATTTTAAGTCCAGTATATTCCTGCTATCTTTCCTCTGAGCTCTTTGGAAGAAGGAAGATACTTCAGTCTTTTTCCAATTATTATTTTGTCAGCTTTTATGTTATTGCTAGTTCTTGTTTATGTATGAGAACAGATATGTCCTGTGCATCCATAAAGTGTTGCATACTAATCAAATGATGAAGTGGAAAACAATTTCAGTAGGTGAACCTCCCAAGAGAAATATTAAGACATAAAACTGTCTTCAGAGTTAATGACTCTTCATTTCTTAAGACTCTGTTTTCCCTTCTCTAAGACACTCTGTATACTGGACTGACTATCCAGAAAAGAGATACTGAGTATTCAACAGCATGATTGTAGCCAAAATATTGGGAAGATGAAATGCACAAATCAGTCAGGAGAAGTATTATCCCAAATTAACAGTATATACCTAGATTGTATGAGATTAATGCCAATGATTTAAACACAATGGCATCTTCTAGCCTGGGACCCAAATGAATACTCTGGAAGACACGTGTACACAGTGTGTTTACAGTCTACAAAAGGTTAATGTTCCCTGATGACTGTAAGTGCTGTGTGAAGGCTGGCTGAAGCTAGTATCCAAAAGACAGCACCAACACAGATAAAACAAAATGTTCTCATTGTCTGAACTTTCTTCCTATGTTGGTGTGATTCTGGGCACAGAACTTTAATTAAGTCTGCTGCACACCAAAAGTGTGCTTTGTAAGTGCACCAGTAATCTTATAGAGGCATGTGCTAGCACCTCGAGCCAAGCATGATGTCAGGGTCATAATCTGAAACCTTCACCTCAGCTTTAGTAAATGCTGCGATAATAGTAGCACATGCTTTAACATGAAGTATGCTGTATCCCTAGTGAATGAATAAGCTCTCAAGGTAACATGATCTGCATACAGTGTGAAGTTGAAACATGTTTTCATGCAATCCCTGCAAGGGATTTTTCCATTTATTATATGTTGTAAACAGTTTTTCCTTAAACTGAAAACATTTGTTGAAAAGCTTAGTGAGGAGCTCCTGGATCTCAAGACTTGTTAATACTGTTAATGCTGTTAATAATTATTAACAAAGATGGAGATAAAAATGAGTTATAGTGAATTGGCTTTTCATAAGGAAATCTATGATGATGAATTTAACTTCCTAATTTAAAACTCTTTGAGAACTCCACTGTTTTGTAAAATGCTCATCAGTCCATGTGATAATATTGATTTACCATTCTTTTTTATGGGCAATATGTACTATGATGCCAGAAAAAAAACAGAGCAAACCAACGCAGATTTGTTCCTCTAGGTCAATGAGACTGGTGTTTTTCAATGTGTAGAATGAACAGATTTGTTCCTCTAGTCAGTACTGGAAGGGTCTCAAAAATGTTTTGTGTAGATTTGTAAAAATATCTTTCAAGGTTTATCAATTTGAATATTGCTATGAATGTCTACTTAGCTGCTTATGAGGCATACCCCATACAGTGGCACTTTGCTGCTTTAGTGGCGTAATGAATATCTCCTGAAGCTGCCCATTGTATTTATACTGCCAGCAGAGTTGCAAGCACAAATGTTGACACCTCTCAGTATTTTTATTACGAATCTAGCAATAGATGGTGCTTTCTTCAGATCCTCAAAATCTTAGAATCATAGAATGGTTTGGGTTGGAAGGGACCTTTAAAAGTCATCTAGTCCAACTCCCCCACAGTAATCAGAGACATCTTTAACTAGATGAGGTTACTCAGAGCGCCATTCTGGAAGTCCACTTTTGTTTTTTTTGCATATGTCCAACGAGAAACTAGAAAATACCATTCTGCACAGATCTGAAACACATAACACTTTCATAACAAAACTAATGGCATTTTTCAACTTCCTTTGAAGTCAGGGCCCTTACAGAAAATCAAAGCTGTTGATAATGTACAGTATTTTACTTCAGTGTTGCCTCCTTCCCCCATTATTCCTGGACATGGTTTTAGCATGCCTTTTGGGTCATTTAAGGTATTTCTAGTCTGTATGAGACCCATAGCTTGGTGATCTTGTATGAAAACTTAACAGATGATAAAAGGCCTGGTGAGCTCTGAAAAAGTTTTGAGCTTTTGGGTCCCTACCTGCCTTGAATGGTCCAATATCTGGAATTTTCAGCAGGTGTGATATTTCATATCATACCTGTCAAAGACCAATTCTGATAAGCATAATGCTATATAAATGCCTTTCAAAAAACTGAAAGAATTTTGTCCCCAGTTAGAACTTCATCACCAAATAGGATAATACTGAATGAGGGATAATATCAGATTACCAGTTCAGTGGAGCTGTTCAGTTTATTTGTGTTTGTAATACAGTCTTTAAGCACTCAGAGGTACTGCAAATGCATCTTCCACTTACAACATTTTTAACACAACTTTTTGTGTTAAAGGATCTGTGTGAGCAGTCTTCAAAATGGCCCTATAACAAGCTTCTTCTTGCATATATGGTTACAAGAAATTTGTGATGACAGAACTGGACTGAAACCTACATGGACTGAAACCTACAAGTTTAGCAGGTGTTCAGAAAATTCAGATTGTATGAGGTAAAATTAGCAGAAAGTAGGTTGAAAACCATCATTCTGAGCATGCTTACCTCTTCTCAATTCCTTCAAACCTACTGCAGATTGCTTCTCTTGAGTGTCTTAAACTAAAGAAAAAAAAATAAAAATGGTTCCACAATCTATAGATTACTGTCATCAAAAAATTATAGGGCTCTTCCTGTTGGTCAGGAACAGTGATTTGTTATCAACCAAAATAGAAGGCACTCAAGGTTGAGTGAGGGAGTTAAGGGAAAATAGATAAATTATATTCATGTTCCTAAAGGAGATCAAATAAGCTTGTAGAAAGTAGTGGGAAAAAGAAACTCCCTCTTTTATTGGTTGTGATAGCTGCTGCATTCTCCTGCAGGTAGCCTGTTCATTTTACAGTAGTATCTGTGAACCTTGGCATGTCTCGTGAACCTGGCACACTTTGTGCTGTACAAATACAGAATAAAATGAAGGCTGCTGTGCCACAGACTTTGCAAATATTGGAAGGATTTACTGGGAGGCAGAATGAAGAGTGCTTCAGCTCCACTAGGAGCGTTACCTTGTGCAAGGAAAGGGTTTGTGCATCACATGATGTACTCATTTCCGCCCAGCTGGGAGCAGCTTAAACCTTTGCAATTTACCTATTCATGTAGGAAACCACTGGTGCTTTCTCAAAGGAAGTAAGTCTAATAAGCATATCCAAAAATTATTTAATGCCCCACCTTTAATAAAGCAGGCTTTATATAGTGAAGGATCAGTATGACCAAAAGATGAATTTAACACAAATAATCAGATTCATCTTTTTAAACTGCTCCAGATGACCACAGATGTAGCCACAGAGGCATGGTGAGAAAGGATTGGTGTTCTTTATGCATGTCCCAGACAGGGCAGTCCAGTGACACTTGCCTGTGAGATTACTGGGGCTGTTCTGACATCCCCTAAAACTCTAAAGAGTAGTGTGGGCTTTTATTCTTAAGGAGGTGGCTTCTGATCATTTTGAAAGCATAGAAAGTCTTCTGCACTTTGCTAACTGCTCAGATGCAGTAAGAAGTCCACTAGTGCTGGAGCACTTTGTAGGAAATTACTATTGCTCATCTACCATCGCCTGGATAGAGTTAATAATGAGATGTTAAGTGAAAAGTGAAAAAAAACCCACTAAAAAGTAGCCCCCCTATCAGTTCAGAGGAAAAACGGAAATTACTGGGGACAATGGAGTAGCATGGATATTTGTGAGATTGCCTTGGTTAATGTGTGGGAAAATGCTCTTTCAAATGAAATTAAATTTACAGCACAAAATTGGATTGCTGTTATCTAGGCTCCTTCTTTGCATCTAACTGACACTGCTTTGAACTTTTTTATGACATACAAAGCCAAACTCACAAATGCAATATTTTAAAGGGAATGTTTCCTTTCCTTTTACAAGGTAACTTGCAAAATCTACCACTGTAATAATGCACAACCATGTGTTTTACAGTATAGTGAGTGTTCAGCTATGTAATTCTTTGTATTTTAATTAGGATTCCCTTCGGTCAAACACTGCAGCATGGTGGCTATAAAAAAAAAACAACGTATCTATTAGAAACCTGTATAAGGCAAGACTAAATGTAGAACCTTGAATATTAATGAAAAATAAGTAATAGAAGAGTAATCACAGGTACATACTTTGTTACATTAATCAGAAGAGATTTTTCATGCTTTTTAATATGTATTTTTATTACTTGTATGTATTTATGAAATGTGTGCTAATCTCCAAGGCAATAGCCATGCAGAAATATGGGACATATATGGGAGTGTAAGTGTTCATGTATTAGAGAGGAAAACAGCTCTTGGGCATCCCTGGGTAAGGGTAGGTGTGGAAAGCCAGGCATGTCTGTCCAGGGAGGCATAATGTTGCAGAGTCACTTGGACCAGAAGTGACCTTGGAAGACCAAAAAAGTCATCAAATGACCTTCTTCAAGCATGGAATTCAGCGAACAGCAGTTTTGCATGATACTTTTTCATTGCATTTATAAACTTGCAAAGCTTTAGCTTACCTGCTTTAGTCTTCTTGTCTCCAAGCTTAAAAGCCCTGGACTTTTGAGTCTCTCCTTGCAGTGGAGATGTCCTTCCTCTTTATATTGGCCAACAACTTGCCACTTTGGCAAAACAATTTTGTATATATGTAGAGAAGAAATTTCACTTTCTGTCTTTCCTCAATACTATTCCTAATGATGCCTAATAGTTTATTGTCTGTTTTGACTGCAGCTGCATGCACAGCTCATCATTTCAAGGTACAGTCAGCAGTGACCTTGTCATCTCCTTTCTGTCCTGACCTCTAGCTTGGGGTTCAACATGAGGGTGGGATCAACATGACTTAGGTTATTTTTGAGTAGATGACTTTTGTTTATTCAGACTAAAGCTTGTTTGACCTACTTTTGTACAGTTTCATAAAGTCTTTCCGGAGTTCCTTGCCAGTGGGATGGCATTTCACTACTTTAAAGTGTTCAGTAGCTTGTTTAGAGATCACACTTTTTACTGCCTTTTCTAGGTCTTCACTGAAGGTGTTGAATAATCTGGTCCCTGGTGGGATTCTGCTCCTGACACATCTCCTCCATGACAAGTTACCATTAAGCCCTGCACTTTGCTTCTTACCCTTCAGCTAGACAACAAAACCACTTCCTCCAAATCACAGGCAGCTTTGTCCCTTAATAAATATTTTTGCCCTTAGAGACAACTTAATAATGTTGTGTGTCCCCCCCCACCCCCCGCAAAACTATTTAATGATTTGAGTAACTTTGACCTCTCTAAACACATACTGTTTTGCTTTGTCCCACCTTTACACAGGATCTTTGTTGTATTTTCTTTGCTATGCTTTTCCTGGGTGTATGAGTGACAAACACAGGGTAAGCCAGGGCAGAGCTGTCTAGCCTGGCTGCTGCTGGAATGTGTGTACTGTTGTCTCTCCTCACCAATTCCATTAGGACTGTGTCCTCAAATGCTTACAATATTTGACAGTGACAGCCAATGTCTGGCAGCATCTCAGAGCTTAACACTGCTGAAGGTTCATAATTAGCTGCTCACAACAACAACAACAACAAAAATTGCAGTAAACTCATGCTCCTTTTAATGTTTAAATTTTTGTTTTCTGTTCTATTACCTGCTCTTAGAATGAAGCTGGACAGTTGTATCTTGATTCTTCTATGTCCTGACAAATTGCATGTAATATAAATCAAGGTTACTAAACAGTTGCTTTAAAGCCCACTTCTTCCATTTTTTATAAGATAGTTCCTTTGTAAGAGTGACAGTACAGGACTGCATAGGGAAGGAACTTCAGGTAATCACCTAGTGTGGAGTCTGAGCAGAATTTAGGTATTTTGCACTGTAAGAGCAACTCTAAGGACCCATGCACCCTTGCCTGTTGTACATATGTTCTCCTCTGTACAAGAATGTCATGCATGTGCACACTATTGGCACACCTCTTGCAAGTCTGATGACTGATGGATACTGAATCAAACTGACCTGTGAAAGAGTGTAAATGTCTGTTCTGGTATGACCATCTGAAGTCCCTGGGATGCCTGCTTCTTTTCTGCAACTAATATTTCAACACCTGACATGGCAGGGGGTTGCTTTGGGGCCCATCAAACACTTTTTCTCAGTAATGGTTCCACAAGACCTTGCAGCACTGAGTAAAGTTCATGCCTGGTGGGAATAGGAATAAGTCTTATTCAAGAGAAGTATCTTAATTTCCGCACCTCACCTTACTCACTGCAAACTAATTATAGGCTCTGTGGTGGTGAGGGGTTTTCTTAGATGAAATGCAAACTTTTGGGTGGAGAACACAGAAATGCTTCAGTTATAGAAGATGTTAGAAGAAATGCTCCTATTCTGTTTCTCTGTTGATTGTATAACTGTTCCCACACCATCTTCTAGAACTGGATTAGTACTGTTTTGAAAATGTTTTCAAGAAGTATTTTATCGCAGAGCACTAGTGAATGAAACATCCAGAGTCCTTATCTTATTTTTGTCTTCCTTCCATTTCCGGGTGTGTTGCTGTCATTACATTTTGTCTAATATTGATCACATATTTTGGTGAATATTGTACAAGACAGTGCTGAAATGACAAAATAAACTTTTTTTCTCCTGTGAGTGATTAACTTTTCTGCGTGTAATTTTATCTGGAATAATTTTCTGTGTTCATAAGCAATAGATGCCATAATTCCTTTCTCACTTTATTATGTAAATGTGTAAGTTCTTATATCAGTCCTACTATTGATATATGCACATATTTAATAAGCAATTTTTTTAGTAATGGAAATAAATGCCTTCTTTGCTTCAATCTTTACTATTAAGACCAGACCTCAGGAATCCCAGATCCTGGAAGTAAGAGAGAAAGCCTGGAGGGAGGAAGACACTCCCTTGGTTGGTGAGGATTGGGTTAGAGATCATTTAGGCAAGATGGACATCCACATATCCATGGCCCTGAGGGTTTCCACGCACAAGTGATGAGGGAGCTGGCTGATGTTATTACTAAGCCACTCTCCATCATTTCTGAAAGATCCTTCTCATCCTGTCCCTTCTGAACAGCTTGTAGCCATTGATAGCCACACTCCAGTCATAGCATTCATCCCACCAGGTTTCAGTAATGGCCATTATGTTGTAACCTTCCAGCAGCATAGCAGCTTCCAACTCTTCCTGTTTGTTGCCCATGCTACGTGCGTTCGTGTAGAGGCACTTCAGCTGGGCAGTTGGCCATGTTCCCTTTCCAGGGGAACATCCATTAATACCCTTGAGGTGTTTCCCTGATGTTTCCCTGTTGGCTTTTACTATCACAAGAGCCCCTGACTCATCTCCGTGACATTTTGGTTGTGCTGCTGTGTCTCCAGCATGCTGCAGGGTAATGGGCTAAAGTTCCTTACTGGCGTCTTGAGGAGGGTCCCTCCGGGGAGCCGGCCAAATAATGACAATCACACCAATATGGCTACATATCATCCTCGTTTATTCTCCTATGCAGTTTGCTTAAATAGTCTCCTAAGCTGTCCATTCACTACTTTCATTGGATAGCAGTTACAAGCACACATAGTAAACTCTAAGCTGATTGGTTATATGCATCCGGGTACATGTTCTGCACACACCTCTCTTGCAGATAAT
>JANHFX010015423.1:0-72619 GCA_027560015.1 Chloroceryle amazona | reverse complement strand
AGACACGCCCGGTTACAGCGGCGTCGGGGTTTTTATTGCCGTCTGCCTCCGGCCTCCCGGTCCCCCCGCCGCGCAGCGCCGGACCCCACGCCGTTTCCCTCCGACGCTCTTCCGAGGGCTTCCGCAGCTGCGGGACGGAGCAGCCGGTGCCCCCGTGGGAGGAGCGCACCGCCTGCCCCCGCTCCGCCCCTCACCTCCCTGGGGGACCTCGGCCCCGCGCGGGGAAGCGCCCGCTGCTCCGCCCCGCTCCGCTCCGGCTCCGCTCCGGCTCCGCTCCTCACCGCCCCGCTGCCCCCGCCAAGCGAGGGCGAAGCTCTCCCGCCCCGCTCAGCCTCTCCGGTGCAAACCAGCCCCGAACCCGTCTGGAAGCTCTTCAGCGCCCTGGCTGGGGGCAAGCAACCCGGCGCTGCAGCCGCCGCCAGGGAGGCAGGGATTTCGGGAGGGCGCAGCAGAAGATGCGGTCCCCCTTAAATGCGCTAGAACTCCTCGTGCGCGGAAATAGAACCGCAGGGTGTTTATTTATCGGGGGTAGATACATATAAAAGGCATTGCGTTAGCTCTGGAAAACAATCCTCCGGTTAATTAAATGATCAAACCCCGCGGAGGCTCTGTAGTAAACTGGGCTTTGAAGAGAACAGAGCAATCTATCAAATACAAGGGGTTATCTAAAATTAATTGTCATGTACCCGGCTTATCTCGACCACGGGATCTGTGGGAGAGCTGCTGCAATTGGGGAAGCGCGACCAGGTCAGGAAGAGGCAAAACTGCAGATGAAAGCCGAAGAACATACTTCCCTCTGTTACACGCTGCTTTTAACCTCCCCCAGAAAAGTTTCTCACTACATTTCCACTATAATTTAGAGTACCCTATATTTAGAGACTGAAACTGAACAGGGGCTAGTTTAGTAAATAGCACTTTGTGGAATTATTATCATCCAGCCATGCAGTTTACAGAATAATTCTCAGCAAACAGGTTTGTGTATTAAAGCTTCTGTAAATCATGCATTTCTTTCAAGGGCACACAGCAAAGTGCTTTACAATATGGGGGTGTCGTGGCTACGTATGTTTAAGGGTTTCTTCTTGTCTTCAAATTCATACCATAAGCAAATTGAAATTCTTTACTATGGTACAAAGTATCTGTTAAAGATGTAATTCAGTACAAACTGAAGCCCAGTGAGCTATGGGTGATACTGCTATTGATTTAAAGGCTTTTTGAGGACTACCTTATTATAAAAATCCATCTTTTTTATTAGTCATTCTTATTCTGTGTTGAATTTCTGCATTTCTGTGCATTTGGATGATACATCAGTGAAGTAATAGTCATCTCCAGGTTATTGATTCAACAGTGATTGATTTCAAAGCCTCCATTGGAATATTAGTTTGTTTAAAGAAGCTTGGTGTCTTCATTTAGACTATTAAACTCTTCTAGTTGCCTTGATGTATCAAAATATTGGGTGAAATTTAAGTTGATCACATAGGCAATACAGTCAGAGGAAGATAATATCTTCTTTAGTTTCCTTCCCCTGCTATCAAAACTGAAAATGTTGAGCCTGAATTCTTCTTAAAGACCTACTTAGGAATGGAAATTTGGTCTGTAGTAGCATATGGAGTAGCTGTCCATTTGTATTTTGCACTCTTTCCTTAAGTGAAAATGGGTTTAAAATATTAACAATTTTAACTGCAGTTTATTCAGACCTCAGTAAATGTGGAGCACTGGTAGGTGCAAAGTGACAGTGACAGTACTGCTTCTATTCAAGTTATTTAGAGTCCAGCCATGATATCTGAATATAGCAATGCCTGGGGAAGGCAGCCCTCAAATCACAGTGAAGTGTCAAATACTTAAGGCAATATTTTTTTTTTGTTTCATTTTTTTCTCTTTAGTTCTGACTGGGATTTGCTTTTTATGATGGAGATCTCAGGGTCCAGATGCTCGAGAAATTGATGGGAGTTCTGATGATCCTTATATGAGCTGCTCAGCTTACAGATAGAGGCCGTCTGCCAATAAGCAGACTTTGCAGAGAAATGATGATCAAGGGATGCATAGAGCTGTCTGAAAAGAGTTCAGAACCGCAGGATTCTTGTAGGTCTGGAAATATCTGGCTGTTAAGTCCAGCAATTCTTTGTTCCCACAGAATGTTGACAAGTTTGCTCATGTCATGATGCAATCTAATTCATTGTGCTATTTCATAGCATAAAGGTGCTTTTGTCACTTGTTACATACTAAATTAGAAAGAATATTGGGATTTTTATTAAATCTAACTTGAATGGGAACAATCAGTAATTAGCTTCCTTCTACCAAATAGTAAGATGTAAAAACAATACCTATCCAAAATCTTTGTTGATCATACATGGGTGCAAACTGTGTGAAGCTGACAGTACATTAATTAGGATGTGAAACCTTTCTCTTGATAATCTGTACAAATGAAAGATTTTCAGCATCGCCAGTACAGATTTTTTTTTTGCAGAGAATTGCTGATAGCTGTCTCCTCCTTCCAAAGCCATCAGGATCCTGCCTGTGTTTCCCTGCCCCTGTACCAAAATATCTATTACAGGGAAAGCTTTCAGTTCTTATTTTCATGTCCTGTGCAGTGCCAGACAGACTGATGGTGCTTGGGAAGAGCTTTTAATAATGGTATTTTCCCTCTGTTCTTGAAAGCCCCCACAAACACAGAAATGCCTCTAGTATCTTCAAAAATAAGTATTTTTAGTAAAACAGCAATCTTATTACATTTATATCATTACATTGGTCCTTAAAAGACTTTTTTCAAAAGCAGGATCCTTATGCACTTTGGCTTCAGGGAGTTTGCAATCTCTCCATGAGCAAGCAATGTGACTGCTGGGATAGGGAATAATTAGATGGGGGTTACTGAAAGAAAAGGAATATCCTTCATCTCTCCTCTTACCTCTGTTTCTGTCAAGGGCATAGGTTTTCTGCCATAGTGCTCATGCTGGAAGAAGGATTTCCAGTCTCTAGTTTAAGGCCTAGTTAAATACATTATAGCTGTTAGATATCATACAGTAAAAAGGCTTAGGCAGTCATCTTCCTTTTCGCAATTCCCTTCTCACAGTCCTGAATTAATTCTGTTTCAATGTCAGTCCAGACTGGTGATTAGGGTGCTTCAGTGAGCTGGGAGACATGGGCAGCAGTCCCGGCTGCATGATTTCTGTACCCCTGAAGAAAGACAGGGAAGAAAGTTGTACAAGGACTCAAACATTGATCAGTGAGTGCCTGTGAGGAGGAGTTACCTCCTCTTGCTCCAGTCATGTTTTAGAATAAAGTAGTAGCTGACACTGTATTTTGAAGAAAGTCTACACTAAACTGCTTGACAACATATATATGGTGGACCAAGCCCTTTAGCATAGAACACTGAATCCATGGATCCTGTCTGGGCTTCAGAGTGAGACACAAGGACAGATTTGTAGTTCTGACAAGCTTCTCATGCTTTTACCATGTAAAGCAGAACATGGCTACTCACTGTCAGGGGAACTGAAGGGTCAAATCCTCCAGTGCCCCAGGGGATGAGGAGAATTAATGGAAGGTCTGGTAGAGATCTAAGTGTCAGGCATGGGCTCTAAAGCTCTTGATGTGTATCAGATGATGAACAAGACTGTCACTTGAGAGTAGTAATTGCTCTTTTCAGCTCTGTTTTCCAGCCAGTTTGGAGCTGGGGCCTGAGTACAACTCTTCTGTTCCACCAGGACACCGCTCACCAGGCTGCTCAGACTCATTTTTTTTGTTGTTTTTTTTGAAAAGCTCCTTTTTTACCTCCATATGGGAATGAATACTATTCATTAGACCAAGGGTAAAGAAAATAAGAGTGAATCTTTAGTCCAGTGTGTGGGATATGGGAGGATTGTACTTAATCCCTACTTGGGCAAGTGGTTCTTCACTGCACGTCCTTAGACATTCAGAATTGTCTTTTTGTCCTCTCTGTCACTCAAACAGATTCTGTTGCTCCTTATTTTCAGTTTTATAGATCTGCAGGTCTGGAGTGTATGTATGTATTTGTAGACATGGAGTATCACCTGCCTGCCAGTGCCATCTTTCCCCATTCTGCCCTCAGAGTTGATGCCAGCTGGTAAGTACTATTGAACAGGGAGTCAGAGTGGCTAATGTTACATTGAGGTTCTCATTAGCAGTGAGTATACATCAGGATAAAAGCTTTTTACTATTTATATTTATTGATTTAGCCCTGACTCCTTGATCTTTCCCCATTCAAATGCTTCTTTAGCACCCCAAGTCTCAGTTCCTCAGTTTGGCAGATCTGCTGTCACTTGCAGTCCTCTCTGATGTCTTTGCTATCTCCAGGAATTCATAAGACTGAAGATGAGAAGAAGACCGGCAGATATATTGTAAGTGTCTCTGTTAATCAAGCTGATTTACTTTAAGGATCTCCTTGGTGTGTGCTGGTGCTATCAAGTTTGTGTATAACTTACAAAATGTGCAGTTTATTTCCTGGATTTCTAAAACACTGAAAGAACTTGAACCAAGGTATTCACTATCCACAGGTGTGTTTCATATGAATTATTAAAAGTCAATTAACGTTATGAGATGCATTCTGATTTTGAGATAGATTTGCCATTGAAAATTAAAAGTTTGGAAACAATGGAGGAAAGTGTCAGTGGCTTGTGTGTCCTTGTGGATTTTTAGGGCTCTTAAATCTTAGAGTTTACACATCTCAAATTCACCAGGAGACATTGTTAAGCAGTCTTCAAGACTTTGGAGCACATTTATATGCAAGGAAGGCATTGTTAAGCACTGGTGGATAATTTATTTTCATTTTCTATTCCAAAGGCACCACTTGAGAAAATGTTACAAATTAACAGAAAGTTATTGGTTCAGTGAATTTAGCCTTTAATCGTAACATTTGAGAAAGTAATTTATCATGGCCTCGAGCAGTCTCTTTTTAAGCAGTACGATAGCTTTTCTGTGATAACAGGTAAGTAGCCTAACCTTTAAAATGCAGTTCTTCATTCAAATAAACCTCGCCGATGGACTTAAAAAGGTGATTTTGAGTGCAGTCAGGCATTATTTATTTCTTGAGACACCATATAGCCAAAATAAAAGCAGGAAGGCTTTTTAGAACACCAGATTCATTTTTCAGTATAATAGGCTGTAGTGAGTTACTGCAGTAACTCTAAAATAGCATCTACAGAGAGAACATGCAAGTGGGTTTTCTATTAAAACTTGAATACTACCCCATGGCAATATATGAAATATTTGTGAATAGATTTGCAAAATCAGGCATAAGAAAAAGAAAGATGGGAGATTTCACCCTCTTGATTTTAATTGTTCATGGGTATAGCACTAGAGTAGCTATTCTCAGAAGGAATAGTGCAAACCCATTTTGTGTCTATGCAGCAGTGGTAGGAGATTGAGGAGGTTCTGTGAAGCGTCTCGTATTGAATGTGTGACTCATTTAATTGGCTCCTACCTCCTGCTCCCCCTCATACTTTTCATGGAAAAAGTATGCATTTTCTGCACACTTTCTCTCCCACTCCAAGACCCCACATGCTGGATATGACATACCATGAATGGTCAGTCTTAAACATGGCCTGTCACATGAGTGCAGCTGATGCCTGGACTCATAGAGTGGGAGAGAGCACAGGAGCTGGTGTGTTGCATAGGAAAAATAAAAGTAATAAAAAAAACCTGTCTAGAAGATCATTCTCCACCTGCAGCCTTCTACCACATCTCTTTAGCCTCATGACTCGAGGTGTGAGACATGGGCCCTCATTCTGTGACCAGTATGGGTCACCCCAGAGCATGGTGTCACAGGATCCACCTGGCTTATATAAAGTTGGAAGGTCTACTACAGCAGTGCTGAGAGTTTGCTCTGGGGGTGCCTGTGTGTGTGGTGTGTAGTCACGCGGCTGCAAAGGACAGACAATTTTCTGCATGCAAATTCCTGCAAAACGTGGTTACAGATCTAGAATACCTCACGACAATATGTTATGGCTGCAAGGCACCAGAAATACTCTTTGGGAGATATGAACCAATGTTTTATTTTTACCTCTTATAAAACAACTAATTGAAGTTCCTAACAATTACTGTGATGCCTTTCCCATTCAGCCAGTTGTCCTTTTTAAAGCAGATATTCTACCACTAGCATTTAGCAAGCTGTTGGCCAATAACATAGGAAAACTGTAGGAAATAAATAAAATTCTGTATTACTTTGGTGAAGAACAGTTAATTTGCAAAACTTTTATGATCCCTATTAATCCAAGCTAAAACTTCTCTGCTTTAACTAATAAAGGGGATGAGCACAAGCATTCATTATCATTAGTCAATTTGGGGAAAAAAAAAGAAAAAGGATATAAGGAAAAAAATCTGTTGGGAATTGGCACTGTGATCCTGGACATGAATGCAGTTTCCCTCCCTATTTCTTTTGGAAATATATAATCTGGAAATAAAAGGACACATTGCCCATTATTTATAACCATTCATTTTGAAATCACCCAGGGTTACTGTAGTGGCAGAGATTCATTTACATGCAGAATCATGTTCAGTATGCTGCTCATTCTTTCTGTTACAGCCATAAACCATCATGATCCAACATGGCATCGTGTCACCAAAATGACCATGTATTGCCTTCTTGTTTGCAGTGCTCATGGAAGTGCTGGCATAGCCTCTCACCCTGAACGTGCCTCCAGCCCATTTCAGGTTTTGCAGAGAACCTTTCTCTTCTTCCCAATCCTTAAATTTCAGAACTGAAATGATTGCACTGTTGTTCAGCACAGTTTGCCCTGAAGTTTATTTGTGTTTGTAGAAACTGGAATTCCCTGTCCTGCTCTCTCAGTCTGGCTTGGGTGTTGTGCTGAGCTAAAAGTGAGTATCAGCATCTGTTCTGGGCTAAGTTTTACAGTAACAGATGCCTGAGAGTTGCCTTTAAACCCTCTTATTGGTACAAAGGGAAAGAGTCATTGAAATACCTACATTTTGTTTGTGATTTCACTATGTTTTGAGGCATATGATCTTGTCAAATTGTAGCCTTGATAGTATGCCTGTTTCAATAGAGCAGCTTATGCCTGTATACAAATGAATACATTTTTATTAAGAGTAAATTTCAAGAATCTATTGTATAGCCTTATCAGTGTATTCAGTTGAGGTTATGGTCTCTACAAATAAGGATTCATTTCCAATACAGCTGTGGTACCTGGATGGCTGATGGCACCTGACTACTTAGGTTTTGAAAAACGGAGAACTGAGAAAAATTAATATATTCAGAAAAATCTCAAAATATTCCAAAACATCTTCTCCTTTGAACTTCATTTGTAGCTAGAAAAAGCTTGACAAGCCTAGGACTTGAGACCAGTTTTGAAATGGATGAAAAGTGTATTCTGAAAAATGATTACCTGAAAAATGAAGAAGGGAAGCATCTTTTAGTCTTGTGCAAAATATTGCTGCAATTGTAAGTTTCCACTAACCATTGTTGTAGTCACCACCTGCAGTAACATTAAGTAAATCTGAAATGTTTGGGAGCATGGAAAAGCATATGGTAGAGATCGACCCCCTCTACCTTACAGTTCATTTCTGTTCTTGTTTTAATGTCCTGAAAAAAACAATTATTTATTTATTTCAAATCCTGAAACAAGAAAACTTTTTTCTTTGTTTTTATTTATGCCTCATTTACTTGAGCCACCATGTTAGAAACAGCACAGCTGAGCATAGGATTATGGTGCCCAGTCCCTGAAGAAGGCAAAGTGGGATATCCTCTGCACTGTCTCTGCCATTTGTGCGTTTGCCTTTAATCTGTGTTGATGGTTATGTACGTATGGTATAACTGATTTCAGCAGGTACTTTCACTCAGGAGCCAGTATAGCCTCATTTATGGTTTGATCTAATTGATAAGAGGCTGAATAGAGATACAGGGGTAGATATTACTGACGTTAAAAAGGTATTGGATAATTCTGGTAAATAACACTTTAGAGTCTTCTGACCTGCTCAATTCAAAAAGCTTTAAAAATATGGTGCAGAATGGATGTCCCTCCATCCATTATTCATTCAGGTAAACTCATCATTATCACTGTTCCTTGAATTGGTCTTATTTTTTCCTTTCTTTGACTACATTTTTGTCTGTAAGGCTTTTCAGATCTACCGCAAAACTGGAATGCAAACCCTGAAGCTGCCTAAGATCATGATGATATCTGTTAGGTTTTTTTGTTGTTATTGTTGTTTGCTTATGACACACACATCTCTATCATTCATGTCAGTAAGTAACCAGGGGGAGAGATTTATAAAGCAGCAAATTTTGATGTCAGAAGAATACCAGATATGCCCTCAGCTGTTTGTTTTTTGGTTGTTTGTTTTTTTTTTTTTTTTTTTTTTTTTTTTTTTTTTTTTTTTTTTTTTTTTTTTTTTTTTTTTTGTTTTTTTTTTTTTTTGTTTTGTTTTGTTTTGTTTTGTTTTGTTTTTTTTTTGTTGTTGTTGTTTTGTTGTTGTTGTTGTTTTTGGTTTTGGTTTTTTTGTAAGTTTTTATTATTGTATGATCTACTGTGTTCTGGGAAACAGAAAAAAAAAAATCATTGCAAAGTTTTATTTGTATTAGCAAGTAAAATACTCTAAATAAGAAGCCTACATTACAAGCAGTGGAAATAAAATGCCATTTCAACTCATGGAAGGAGTTTTGCTCTTTTGCCCCCTAGAAATGAATCCGTTTTTATCAGACAAAGCTTGTATTATTTGATCAACTCCCTGTGCCCTTACCAATGACCATGTTTTTCTGGCAGACATCTGACTGCTAGAAGCTTGAAAAACAACACATGGTGAGGTAAAATAACTGCTGTGCTTTAACCAGCCAAGTCTGCTTGTCTCTTGCTGTAAGCTCCTGTTCTTTTGGCTACAGAGAGCATCTGCTTTTAATGAACACAAATAAGCCAATAAAATTCATATGTATTCTATTACGAGGCTTCCTTCCTTACTAACATAAATATGATTAGCATTTTGAACTCCAAATACCTTCTTTGGAATTTAAATATGGCCCCCTGTTTTCCTGGCATGGCTACAATAATTATGTTCATGCACATTGGAAGAAGAAACAAGGAGATGGCAATTTGGGCATCTTCCCTGGTTATGCTTGGCCTCTCATAAATTCATTAACACATTTTTCTCTGGATTTACTAGTGATGTTTTCTGTATTCTTGTTTGTATTCAGTAGGATGTCATGAAGGCTGGTGTGAGTGTAGACAAGTTAGAATGTGAGTCTGGTTTTAGAAGATGTTCCTTTTTTGGCAATTGAAATGCAGAGGGGAAATTTTCTAACTTGTAGAAATAAATTTTCAGAGTCAGTTGTTTTTTATGTTTTTTGTTTGTTTGTTGGTTGGTTGTTTTGTTTGTTTGTTTGTGGTTTTTGGTTGTTTGTCTGGGGTTTTGTTTTGTGTTGTTGTGGGTTTTTTTGTTTGTTTGTTTTGGTTTGGTTTGGTTTTGTTTTGTTTTATTTTGGAACACCTTTGTATTTTTAATCTTTGGCTATTGTTATGTTTTTCATCTCAGTCAGTACCAGCACATTTTCTCTTTTTGTTGTTTATGAGTTTTGTGATGTGACCTACATCATGGCTTGCACCCAGCCAAACATCAAAGCGTGTCCTCAGGTAGCATGTATGTATAGTTTTACTGAGTTTATCAGATCATCTATGCACTTTATTCCTTAGTTTAGTTAATGCTGTCAGTAGCTGTGGGATGATTTAATCATTACATTTCTACAGGTCTTTTGGGAGGATACAATCAGTACTCACCCTATTTTCAAATGGCCTATTCAGCTCTGGTGGTGAGTTTCCAGCAGTCATCTACTTCTCTCACATTCTTCTGAACCCTGTCACAGCATTAGGAATAGTTCAGTTGTTTTGGAAGGAAATATAATTTGGTATGTTAGACCAAAGTAAGTATGATATGTTTGGCAAAGGTCCTGTAATGGCTCACATCACCTGGGCCATGCCAGTGCTTGTGAGACATGTATTCCCATTCAGAGCTTTTATTTAGATGAAGGCATATAAAAATTCTAGCCAGACTTGATTTTCAGTTTGTTTTGGACTGACAGTACATGGCTGGTGGGTATTAGATGTTATAGAGCAAGTATGTTCTCATGTAAACTTATGCTCCAGGGTTTTTTTCCTTTTCATAACAATTCTTAAGCAGCATCCAATGGATTAATTTTGGAAGGGCTGGTAGCACCATATTTTGTTGCGATCATTGAGTGCTCCCTGTTGTAAGGCCCTGGTTTTGCTTGCTTATAACTTTGTGAAAATTTCACAGTTGAAGCAAAAATATCCCACACTGTCTACCTGACAAAGATGATGTTTGACCAGGAAGTGTCAGATATTTCTGAAATATTCTGAAGTATTTATAGGAATAAAGAAAAAGTGAACAACCTGTATTGGATGTTTTAACATTTCTGCTGAGTTTTTCTTGGAAATGCTCTAGCACCTACTTTTTTTTTTTTTTTTAAAGAAGTTGTGAGGAGGTAGCCACTTTATAAAGTTTAGAACAATTATGTTTTGCACTATGCTAAACGGACCACTTGCTTTTACCAACTAAATACACTAAAGATTCTGCCTAAACTGTGAATGCTCTAGGGTGGGATGGATAAAGGGGAAAAAACTGCTGCTGGGGATTATGCTGGGTCTTGAACTGGGAGTCCATCTCTTCTGTTTTTATAGTGTGCACAGCTGGCAGAAGGGAGATCCTTCTGTGATAGTAGAGGAATGCTTAGAAATGGGTTAAAAAGCAAAATGATAATGGAAAAAATAGTAGTCAATAGTGTTTATAGTAGTCAATAGTGCTCATAGAAACATGCACAGAGAAAAGTACTGAACTAAACCTAGGTAAGCTTATTTCTGGTTGACATTGTGTCTCAACTAGTGTCAGTCAGCAAATCTGCTGAAACACAAGATTTATCAAAAAATCAGGTAAACATGGAACACTTTAGATAGGAGAGAACCACTAGAGATCATCTGGTCCAGCCTTCCTCCTCAAAGCAGAGCAAACTTTGAAGTCACACCAGTTTTCTTAGGATCTTGCCTATTTCCAGACTCTCAGAGCAACACATTCCCCTGTCCCACTTTAACTTGTCCAAGTTGAGAAATCTTAGATCACCTTTCCCAGGCAGATATGATTGACAAGTTTTCTCCTGAGCAGAAAACCTCTTAATCACTCAACGTTGCTTAGAAACACTGGGTAAAATTGTTAATTTCGGTGTAGGTATTGACAGTGGATGGCAGCTTTTTGTGAGCTTTCTGACAGTGATTTTCTGTGAGGCAGTCACTTGGATCAAATGAAGTGTACAGGTAGCCTAGAGCATCTGTCTGGAATTACAGAGCTCTGTTCTGTATTCCCCTCTTGGGAAATGGACTAAAACAAACTAGGAAAAAACCCCTTCCTAAGCTTCTTTTTGAAAGTGTAAGGTTATTAATACAGATTTCCTTGTGTGGGTTTCATTAGCACAGAATCTTTAAGGAGATTTACTAAAGCTGTAAGGGCTATGGAATCATTTTGCCCACATCTGCGTATCTTCATTCCATGAGAACAAAGTTTTGCTCTACTGTCCAATCTTAATTACATTTCTCAGATGTACAGACTGTTTGTTATTAAGCTACTAGAATTTAGTCAATATTGCAACTGGGTAAAAGAAATCCTCCCTGGGAAAAAAAACCTGTGAGTTGCCTGCTCTTTTTGGCCTGTTGCTGACAGGTCATCAGATGAATGCTGCTCAGTGATTCAGCACAGTAAAGATAGGAACTGGCACCAGCACTGGGCTTGGAGCATGTGGATAGTGAGGGGTTGTGGGAGGAGATGGGTAGTACTGTGGCAAGTGAAGGGAGCTCATAACAAGGAGAGAAGCAGGAGTTATTATGATGGGGGAAATACAGCGTTGCAAGAGTCATAAAAAGCAAAGCCTTATTAATTCCCATGGTGAAAAAAAACCTTGATAATTGGTAATTTAAAAGTGATATACCAAATGTAAGGTATGGTTTTGTTTTATAGTAAGGTAGACATGACTGTTAGATACAATTCTAGCAGCCTTTCTGCAGTTCTGAACTCTGAAGTCTGATCTCAAGCTCTGCTGGATTTTGTGTGGACACACAGTTCTTCTTTTAGGGAGTTTGTGTTTAGCCTGGGATCAGTACATTAATTCCAAACGGTTTAGTACAGTGCGGTGGTAAACTGTTACTCTGAAACAGTTAATTCACAATGACATTTATATGTTTTATAAGCACTTACAGCCTAGAAAACCTTTTCCTCTATGGTCACAAAAATATGGCAGATATGACTGATGGATAACTTCTGTTTGCAGTGGCATTAGATTGTATTTTTTCATCTTTGAAGTCCTTTTCTTTTAGTTTTGAAGTGTTCTCCAACCAACCTTTGGAAGAATTATGTGAAGTTGGGAAAGTGTGTCTGGAATCCTGGAAGGTTCAAGTCAGGCAGGAGGATCTACCTTCCCCTCAGTCAAAAGATCCACTTTGAGGTAATGACACTTTTAGAGCTACCTACCCCTGGGAAAGGAAAACAGTGTGGAGAAAACTGAAGTGAACAAATTGAAAACCCTTGACTGGGAACATGATCTCAACTCTTTACAGTCTAGTCATAAAGAAAGTACTACAAAGGACTTATTTTTGTGACAAACCTGGGTTATTTTCTCATGGGCAGAGAGGACAAAGTGCTTTGAAAGTATCATGTTTTGTGCCAGACACCTTGGGACCATTCAGTGTAGTTTTGGAACTCTTCCAAAATTTTGAGATGAAAGGCTGAGAAAAACACCCCTGATTGTTTAGGTTTTCTTAAACGCTGTTTTATTTGCATAGTTCAGCATTTGTTCCTTTCAAGAGTTAGTTGAAGAGCAGAGTGGTAGTGGTATTGCTCAGTTCTTACATAGCAATATCTATGCATGGATTTACAAAACCTTTATGAAGATGGGTCTTATGACTCTTATAATTTTACTTATTAAAAGTTTGAGGAATAGAGAGTGATAATGACACATCTTCTAAATGGCCTTAGGTAAATGGGAAACTTGAAAGTATATGCATTTGTTGCCTTTTTCCTCACCATTTTCCCCCAAGATTTGTATAGTAGTTCCTTCTATTTTGAGGTGAGAAACAGAACTTCTAAAGGGCTTTTTAAACACATTTTAAAATGTGTGCTATGCTAAGATGTCAATTTTCCCCTTAAAGGTTACTAAAGTGATCTAATTCATTTTACATGTGTTAAGAGGTGAAGATTACAGAAAGTGAAGACTGAATACAGACAAAAAAACCTAGCACAATCCCCTTCCTGAGTAGGTTTTGCTTTGGTGTCTATTCTAGAGTGAAATGAGTGTTTAACTAAATATCTTAAATGAGATTTTCACAAAAATTAAACAACAGGCCTCCTCTTTAATACCAGGTAAATATTTTTTTTAAAAAAACTTGATTTACTTTTAACTATCTACTAAATAAGTGTTACTTTCCCAAATTTAAAACTAATATTTACCATTGTCAAAATTATCATCAATCAGTACTAAATTTCCAAGAATACACACATACATATAATGCCTGATGAAATACATTGATATAAATCAAAAACATTTGATGTAAATGGGTCAGAAGCAGTGGCAGGATCACTTCTGTGACAATATTTATTTCTTTTACATACACTTCAAGGAAAGAAGGGACTGTGATTCCTTCTTATGTTGTTTTATGCAACATAAGGAAGAGAGAGATTCACATGGGAACTACTCCAATAACTGTTACTTCTACAATGTGTTTTCCAGCAGTGTATTCAGATATGATTTATAAATAGTCAAAAATGGAGTGTCCACCACTTCCCGTGATAGTTTGTTTCAGTATTTACTCATCCTACCCATAGTAAATGCTGCTTTTTTTCACCTTGATTTGCTATTCTCATTTTTTTTAGTATTGGCTCCAGTTATGTTCCAGTTATGTCTTCAACATATGTATTTTACAGATAGGTGTGGAAGATGAAGACCTTTCAAGATGCTAAGAATTCAGCATAACTCTGATGAAAACCCATGACAAAATCCATTATTATGTTTTTCTGCTACATCATACCAACACAGGACTCAGTAAGACATCTCTTGTTATGAATTTATCTTCAAGGTTTATTATGATTGAGTAGGAACAAAAATCCCTTCTGCATACAATAAAAAAAAAAAAAGTTATTTCTGTGTCATGATTAATTAAAAATTGATCTAGCTTTCTCTAAGAGTAATAAACATTTCTGAGATAGACTTTCTGAAAAGGAGTGGAACATGCAATTGTGAGAAATTCTTCTGATTCTGAAATTGTATGCTTATCCTGGATATGTCTAACATGCATTTTTGATTCAAGCTATGTGCAATCCAGAACTGGAACAGCAGATTGCTTGCTTTTAGGAAGATGTGTAATCCGGGGTTTTACTGCTTACATTATTTGTGTAATTAGAAAAAAGCTATGGTTGATGTCACTGGTTTAATCTCCAACAAAATGGAGCATTTGATAACCTACTGACATTGAAGTCCCAAAGATCACAGGGCACAGTTTAACTAATCTGCAAGTAAAAGAATAATTAATTTGTCTTTTTATCATAACACTACAACTGGAAATAAATCCACAGTATCTTAATTACTGAATTTGTTTACTTGTTTGGAAAGTTGATATTTTTATTCAAAGATAATGTGAGGATCATGTGTAATATTTACACAACAGCCTTTCAATATTTGGATTTGCAGAAAAAAAATTCTGCCAGTTTCATTTTCAGATCTAGTCTAATGATAAGCTCTGTTATCACACAGAATCAAAGAATCGTGGAATGTTAGGAGTTATAATCACAATACACACCTCAGTCTTTTTATGCTCTACGCCTGTTAATCAAATTTAATCTAAGTGATTTAATTCACTGATCATAAATCAAGATTTACGTGCTCAGGAAAAAAATTATGTGTTTGTTTTTATACTTTTTTTTTTTTTTAATATTTAAATTTCAGTTAAAGTTCTGGATAATGGCATTCCAAATATTGCTAATTTAAATACTGACTTTCATTTACATTTAACCTTTACACTTGAAGATTCATGTTGACATACAAAAGATAAAATCTCTTGAACAACTTTTTCAGTGCTATGTATACTTACGACTGCTTTTAAAGTGTTTCCAATACAGAAAACTGTAAACAATATATTTCTTCGTTATTTAGTAACTAATGTATATCTTGAAAGTTGTGTCAAGATGCATTTGATTGGAAATTAGGATCCACTTACATGCAAACAAGATTTCCTTTCTATTGGATTAGAAACCTTTCTTCACTTCTTTAATAAAGGCAATAAAAATATAAAGTGCTTGTAATGCTCTGTCATATGGAAGAAATATTGTCTGTACTTAATGGTTTAACTGAATCAGGAGATGACCAAGTCTTCCAAAGATTTAGAATTAATAGATCCTCTACATCTCATTTTTGTTTCTGAACTGGAAGAAGAATACAAGATTTAAAACTTTCTTGTCTTTTCATTGTTCAACCAAATAATCTGATTCATGGGCAAAAAGACATTATCATGAATAAAATTATTTAACTTTTTAGTCACTTCCTTTTCTAGACAATGAGCCAATATATTCCTCTCTTCTTTAAAATTCCTCCAAACTTGTATAACTGCAATGACTAAAATTTCTAACAGCTGGTATGACTGATGGGTAGTAACTAGGAGTACAGTAGTGGTTTTTTTTTACTCTTTCTGTTTTTAGGCATTTAATTTAGAGTAGCAAGCACTTTCTTAATCTACATCTTTGGAAACTGACATGTAACTTCAAATTTTGGCACTTCCATCTGTACAATTTTTTTGCAGGTCTTTCCCCATCTTTGGCAGTGTTCTTGGTAGATTGAATCCAGCCACCACATAAAGCTTGCTTCATAGTAAATAAATTATGAGAGCATTGATAGAAAATAGCTATATTTTATGATAAGAGACAAGAAGAATTCTATGAACATGTTTCATTATAAAGAATAAGCAGGCGATTCAGTTCATTCATCTGTGCCAAAAACTGTTTCCTAATCATTGCTTTCAAAAGAATAATTCTTCTGATGTAATTTCATTTTTCTTACATGTTTTTTGAACAATTGCATTTACCATGGAATAAAATGCTCATTTCATTTTTATTTTATCCTATTTACACTGGAACTTAGTGAAAATTCTCCATATGGGATCTTTTTGGACACGTTGCTGCTACAGAACCTCCTGCCCCCCCTGAAAAAAAAACATAAATGAAACCACACATGAGCTTCTCAAGTAGGGAAAAGGAAATTGATACTATTTGGAAAAATGAGAAACACTAGTTTTCTGTCTGTTACTTTGATTCAGCTCCTTAATGAGTTACACAGAATTGTATCATTTTTATGAGCTAGAGTTGACATAAGAGATTAAAGGTATTTTGCCACTGATTCTGCACCAAGTTCAAAACACATGCTCCATCCAGGAAGTGGGGAATGGCTCTTTGATGCTATAAACATGGCTCTTTAGTAATTAATTATTTTTTAAATTTATTTAATGCATCTTAATAAAGCTCATAATAATTTTAAATTATTTTAAAACATATTTAAGAAATAGGATCTATAATTAAGCTGAAGAAAATTAAATTAATGTAGAGGAACATTACAGATTATTAGTAACACAGAACTTTAAATTTGTTAGGAATCTAGCAAAATAGTGGTCAAGTAAACGGGCTAGGCAGCATAGTCTTAATTCAAAACAATGCAAGACATGCATTCTGCAAGGTGCATAGGGTCTTTGGAAAGCTTGCCTTTTTGCATATGCTCTATGAGGGGCTATTATTAATTTAAAATATAAAACTAAAAATAGGGCTTTGGATTTAGTAAACTGAATTATGGATTGAATTCTGTTGTTGCTAAAATACTATTTCTATTCATTTTACTAGAAATGCCCATTCCTGCTTAAATTCTAGTACGCAGAAGACATATAAAGGTGATTTTTTTCCAGAGGTCAAGAGAGGATCATTTGTATCTTAGGTATGCACAAAATATTGTAATACATGTAAATAGCAAGGTGAACAGCCTCTTGCAGATTGAAAAAAAAACCCAACCAAAAACAAACCAACCAACTTTTTTTCCTATGTTGCTTTCATATGAAGATAAAATATCCTGGGAAAGGAGCCTTTATTAGAACTTCTCCCTTACTTCTGAAAGAGGGTAAAGTTGCAAGAGGAAAGTAAGAAGCCCCTTAAGGTATAGCATCCTCTCACCAACTTCTGTGCTAGCTGCTTTTACAGAGACAGTTGTGTCCCTCCTTCCTCACCCATTTGGCTGGAAATTCCTTCTGCTTCCCTCCAGCTGTGTCTAGCATCTATCCAGCCCTTTGAAAGGTGGGCTAGTTTCCCAAGCCATTAGCAAATTAACCTAAGGGAAAAAAAAATTGCTGCTTCAAAGACTGCTGTTTCAGTGAGATTAACTGAATTACTGGGGACTCAGACAAGTGCTAGTGACCAGCAAATAAAGAAGAGGTACAGAATAAAAGTAAGCTGTGAGATTGTGTTGAATATCACAAAACTTAATTCTACGAGCCCTGAAGTGGAGCCCTCAGCAAGAGACGCGTGCTCTAGAACGTTGACATGCGCCTCATCAGCACCTGGTGATGGAGAAGGAAATTCATTACAGAGGGAAACTTGCGCTTGTACACCAGGGAATATTTGTAACTTGTTCTCAGTCCTTCTTTCTCTTTTAGCTTACGAAGCTGACCACAACCCAGAAGCAGGATGATAGTAGACTGGAAAGCTAAAATATATTGGAAGACAGGAACCAATCAGCAGGGTGTTGTACCCAGGTGTCTCTTTGGACATGTGGTTATTTGGGAAAGTGAATTCCGACCAAAATATCTACAGCTCAAAACCTCAGAGACAGATGGGTTGTATTGACTAAGGCTGGACTTGGCTGAATGAGGGGAAACACTTCATGGCAGTGTTCTTTTTGAGTGAGCACATGTTCAGCTGCATGGAAAAAATACAGACAAGGCAAGGATACTATTGTCAGGGAACTCAGAAGGAAGAGATGGCACAAAGGAGTACTTCAAAGGCAGTACAAGAAAATCCAACTGTATATATACACAGCTTGACTTCTTGACACCTTTGTGTCTGCAGCATCTCTGTAAATAATTTCCTGAGTAGGCACGTTGGCATTCTTTTCTATTTATTATTCAGTATGTGGTTCGTGAACCACCAGGAAAAACAAGTTTGTTGCTGCATCAGAGGCCTTAACTGAACAACAAGTAGGAAGACTATACGGTTCAACATGTTTATTATTGATAAATATCAGACTCTACCTTCACAATTCCCCCGACCTTGTGATTAAAGTGCAGTTTGCAACTGGGCAAAGATGGATTACATACAAAAAAGTAAGCAGTTTTCAGCTGGGTCAAGCTATATGCTGACTGCAACATGAATTACAGGAGCTCTGTATGAAAAGAATGAAAGCTATTAAAAAGATTCTGTTACCTCTTTTTGAAGAAATACTTACATTGTAAATATTTGAATTTTCAAATAAAACATTTTGATCATCAAAAAATATTTCAGGTTGCCATTAAAGCAAAATCAAAATTCTTGAACATCAGTAAAATTTGTGCCACACAAATTTGTGCCAGGAACTGAACTCTGTAATATAAGAGATTTTAAAATGTTTATGTCTTTTTCTCTGAATTTTTCAAAGCTTCTGTTTTTTTCCTCTGGAAACACTCTACATGTGACAGATGTGTGGAGACTCAGAGAAGAAAGCTTCTGCAGAGCTACCTACAGAGGTTCCAGTAGGCCCCTCCACCAGTTAGACTTTTCCGTATGTGTGTGCTGCGTGACAAGTTGAGTGACACTGCAGCATGCAGTGAATGTGGCAGGATTTCTTCTGCCCTGGTCTCTCTGCCCTTTATAAACACTGTGGAAGAAAAACTCTGACCTGAAGTGTAATGGTTTGGGCTTGAGTCCAAGCTGTGAGCCTGGGAATGAGGAGTGAGGAAAGGAATGAAGAAGAAGAGGAGGCATGGGAAGTGAGCTATGTTATGAGAAAGCTGGTAACTATTGATCTATAGTTGTTAAAGATAGGGTTGTGAAGCCAATGCAGAAGGAAAATACAGAGCTGAGCAGAAAATGAAAGCTGTTCCAGCTAGAGCCCTACTAGGGAAAAGTGGGAGCTAAAACTGAGTTCTTACCCATCTGAAAGCTGAAAGCTTTCTTCCCTCTGTCTTTGTAATACTAAAATGGGGTAGGAAAATCTGTTAAATATCTTGTCAGCAAAATATTCTACCATATTATTGATCACAGATAAGGTAATCCTTGTGTTGAGATCGTCTTTGTATGAGGAGAAACATTTTTTCTTTTTTAGGAGAAATGAAACACAAGGGCCTCTCCAAAGGGTTCAATGCCCTAAGGTTTAGGAAAACAGGAGGTGAATGCTGACAGAATTCTATCAGATTTGCAATAGAAAATGCTATTAAGGGTGGAAAGACTAGCAGATTAGAAGTTTCAGCTGTGTTTTAGCTAAATTTCAGAAGAGCTGTTCAAATTGAATGTTACTTAGCTAAAACACAAATCCTCTCCCTTAAGTAAAATGGTTTTCTTAGTTTTAGAATAACTTTCCTGGGAAAATCAGCCAAGGCTTGTCACCTGATGCCTTTCTATTTTTACTATTTAACAGAGCTACAGGTATGAAAAGAAATGGTGAATTTTAATCTTCAGAAGAAAAATCTTGTCAGTTGTACACTAATGTGCCGTCTGCATTGATGTAGACTCTGAACATGTGCTAGTGTAGACTTCTACTTATTTATCTTAGAATATGGAAAGTTGTTAGGCAGTGTTTGTCATTTATTATATACATTGCTATGTATGTAATAATTATTTAGGCTGCACGGTCTACTGGCAATGGTAATAAAGTAGAAATATTGTGCACAATTCTATTAATAGCAATGAAAGACTCCATTGAGCTGGAAGTAAAAATAGTGTACATTTCAGTAACATTCATCTTGCAACACTTTATCTTCATTGCATGCACAGTGCCTCTGCTTCTAATATAGGTGCTGTAAAAGTTGAGTTTCTTTTCCCTTTAAATTTGATGCAGTTTATCATCCTGTCTGGCAGGTGAATCAGGTGGAACAATAGGTTATAATTTCATCTCACAGAACATTTTCCAGAAATATTTATCTTATTAAACAGCTTTAACATTGTCAGAAAGGGATCCCACAATTAACAGGAGAGCAGGAGACATCAACTTCTGTATGGTTATAGGAGCTTTTCCATTCCTGATCTCCAGAATTGTGACGAAGATGCAGTCCAGTCTTGAATGCTTGCATTCTGTTTGCTGTATTTCAATGGCATAGCTCAAACCTAGATTGGGCCATCTCTTTTAATCTGTTTCTGGCAATAGTCCAAAAGACTTTCCTCATAATATCTACTGTCTGTGATTACCTTAGAGGTTGGAAATCTTTAAATGAATCTGTGAAGGGTCTAGCTGACATGTTGTGGGTAGTAACTTAGAAGAAGTAGGTTATTGCTTTGGTTTGGGATATTTGTACTTTGAAAAGACTAAATGCTGTTTTAGGCACTTCATACATCTTACATAGTAAAATTAGTATATGTTGAAATGATGTGTTTTACCTTGCCAGTGAATCAACTACGCACACGTACATACTTATTTATAGATCAGTGATCAGCTGATCAGCAGGAACAAGTTAAGTGTCTTAAGGTAATCACGTATAAATACTCTTAATCTTCCATCTGAGATAAACTATCTGCCTGCAACTGGCAGGTAGTATCTCAACCTTTGGCCACTGCTGTGAAATACAATCTTCCACGCAGATAATATTCTGCAAGACTATTTCCAACAATGAGTCTTACTTGTAAATGTAACAGACTAAAGTAAAACATGCTTCTCTGGATCACAAGCCAGTCAAACACCCTTCTAATGACAGATGAGATCAGAATAGTAGAAAACATATTGTGAACAGTCATCAATTGATTAAGAAAAAGAGTCTAATTTGGGGATTGAGCCAGACGTGCTGTGAATGGGGTTGTCAGGCACAAGTGGTGCTGCATAATTCTGGTAGGAGAGAAAGGGGAAGTTAAAATCATGCTAGTCTCTGGTATATCTTCTAGTGATTTTATCACAGCCAGTTGGCTAAGGATTTGTCTGGCCCTGAAAGAAGCTACTTAATTTAGGCTCACCCTTTTCAAAACCAGGTTAAAACACAGGTTATACAATTTTTTGACCACTTTCATTCATCTCAGGAAGGACTGTGAGACTGTAAAAAAGAAAAAGAAATCAGTGCAACAGAAATCAGTTGAGACACCAAGCTCAGGAACATTTTTCGTTCTATAATATGAGCCTGGTAATGAAGTATTAGAAGACTTAGATCACAGCAGTGTGTCCCAGACCTAGTTGCATGTTAAATAGGCCTCCTCTACAGTAATTAAAGCCCCTGGTAGACATAAATTTGACAGTACTGCTAATTACCCAACCTTGTTCACTGAAAGGGAGCTAGTTGCCTGTAAAACAGAATAAATGTAATGTAATAAAAATGACAAAGACTCAGAGTTCAAGAGGAAAAATAATACAGTAGAGATTAGGAGCACAAGCATCTTTATATAGTTTCTCCTTGTATTTATGCAGACCTGAAATTTGTTCAGAAGACGATTGTGAGGAGCAAAGAGCTAATGTGACTCATGAACACCAGCCGCACCCCCCTCTCCAGCGCCCTCCCCCCGCCCCCCGTTGGCTTGATTTTGCTTTTCTCTCTGAATACTTCATTTTTTCATCAGTGATCCCAGTGAACCAGTACTGTGTGCTTAGCACTACTTCTTCTCATGCTCAAAGGATGAGTCAGGCTGCAAGAATCAGGTTGGCCTTGCTTAATAAAACATGATTTTTTGTAAATCTTTGCCTGTTTTCCTGTTTTGTCTTTTAGCAATAATGAAGTATTCATATCAAGTAACTTTTTTTTCTATCCCTCCCCGCTTTTCTTTTTTTTTTTAATTGCCATCAGTCAAGAGCAGGAAGAACAAATAATTGGATAAGAGATTCACATGTCAGACTTGAATTTCTTCAAGCATTCTGTAAGCGACTGATTGTGCCCACACACCCATCTGCATTTTCAAACATTTTGATTTCACGTTCAGTAGAAACAGTATTGTTTATTTCCTAAAGGATGAGCAATTAGGAATGAGTATAATTAATACACGTGATTTTTTTTTTTTTTCCCTGGCTCTTAGCACAGTTCCAACAAGCCATCTACATCTATGCTTCAGTAGGTTTTATGAAATGCTTGCACATGACAGGCAGATGGCCTCTTTGGGTTGCTGTATTAAACAGTGAAGATTAATATCGCCACTCTTCATGCAGTATGTTCTGTCACATATTGTCTGCCAGAAGCTGGTTGTTTTCATTGCCTCTGTCTATAAATACTTATGGTCTGTTCTGTAATTGCACAAATAAACAAACAAACAAACTTGAAAAATATTCTTAAGAAAACTATTAGTATTCTTAAGAAATCTATCTATAAATAATAGTTCTCATGAATTAATATGAGATCCAGCCTTAATGACTTTACAAATAACTTTTATTTTTTTAACACTAGAGTACCTTTGTATGGTTTTACTGTCTAGTTCCCACTGGAGAGGAGAGTGTTTATTGTGTGAGCTTGTCAACCTAAGGAAAATAGCATATGACCATATCAAATATAAGGTATCAACTGACAGCATAAGAATAACTTCATTTCAGATCCCTTTTAGAAGCATTTTTTATATAAGGAAGCTCTTACCCCTAAAAGTTTGACTTCCCAGCACTTGAAAAAAGCAAACCTACATTGTCCTTAGGCTGGAAATGGGGTTTAATTGGTTATTTATCGATTTTTAATGCTTTGGAGTATACCTGGCTATGGAGGTGAGTTGTAAGGTATGCATTTATACCCAACTACTACTTTACCTTGGCTTCCCAAAATGAGAGAACTCCAGATGATACCCATTTAGAAACAGGAAATTCTAAAGAGTAAAACTGTCCATGCAAGATGTTATATCTATTGAAATATCTACATTTAGTGGCATATCCTAATCTCTGTTAATCACTGATTAGAGAACTAGCTGGAAATGTCATCTTTTCTCCCACTTCTCTATAGCACTATGCACACTCAGCACAGATTAATTTAAAATCATTTCATCTCTTCTGTACCCATGAGGAAAAATTTGCTGGCTGAATTATTTTGCTACAGTCATTGACACAATTTTTATCCAGTTAATTTCATTTTTCTGTTTTAAATGGCAGCAAAGAAGTACTTTTTATGCCTTATTACTTTGAAGGTATTGCATCTCTGTTATTCAGTAAACATCTACTGCGCCAAACTGTCCCATTAGAGATCATAAAAGTATCTAAAAAGCTGTCTCATGCTGTCTTCTGCAGCATATTGCTTTTCTCTTTTATATATATTCTTGCTTATGCTAATCAGTGGGTTAATTGTCTGTGTTACTACAAACACCTTAATCTTTCAACCTCTCTACAGTCAGTCACAAGCCTTCCTGGAACAATATTTGACCCTAAAGACTTAATGAATAAAAAGCTGAATTGTTCAAATAAAGTTATCTGTAAAAACTGTATGTTGGAAAGTGCCAGACATTTTATTTACTCTGGTATTTTATTATAGTTTGTTTTTTCCTGAGGAGTTCATTGATTAGTTTTGGCTGGATAGTATGAAGATGCTTGGCACTCAAGTTATGGCAACTGTGTTTAACCTCAAAGAAGTAAATTAAAAGAAAGAAAAGACAATTACAGTGTTATTAAATGTGTGCTACTGTTCATAATACTGTGGCAAATCTTGTTACTTTGTTCAGTTGTATTGCTCTGAACTGGAAAAGCAAGATCAGGAAGACTGTTTTTTAAAAATACGGAATAGCTTATACTGTATGGTGGACACCCCCAGAGCACTACGCACATGAGGTCCATTGATACCACTGAGCCTCTGCAGTGGCCAATGCCCCCCCACTGCTACTCTTCCTTGCAGACCTTTGTATTTTGTTGACCTTCTGGAGGGAGATAGTGCTTAAGATATGAGAAGGAACCACAGTCAAAGTGGATAAGTAAGGCCAAAAATCTAGGAAAATGAATCTTGCTTTGTTAGATGTAAATTACTTCATCTTTTTATGCAGGGGGTCACATATTGCAGAACCTTGGTTAACGATGTTATGGCCCAGGACTGAACAGTGGCTTTGTTTGAAATTAACAATGATTTCTTCAGAAGAGGGTAGATGAATCTCCTCCTTAAGGCAATGCTGACTATAAATGGAGACTAAGAAATGAGGCTAGACTAGACATGGAGTTTGTAGGCAGCTGAAATTGGATGAAGTGATTCTTTTCTTCAGTCATCCTAAAAATAAAAGAATAAAAAATAGAGAGCAAAAAATAAGTCACGATCCCTGTGTTTTTCTTCTAAAATAGTACCTCATTTAATCTTATCATCCTGAAATAAAAGAATACAAAACCTTCAAACATCTTATAATTATTTTGTTTCATTAATAAATTACTGTCAGTGTTAAGAATGCCTTTATTTTAAAACTGAATGCAGCTTATTTCAGCTTTCAGATCTAGTTATAGCTCATCTGTTAAATTGCTCTTTGATTCAAGAGACAAATCTCTGTCACACATGTACATAACTGATGTTTATAAGCTTATTCAGTTTATACATTATAATCCTTACATCAGGGACATATGCCTATAGATCCTGTAGCTGTAACCTTCTGTCTTTTTAAACAGAAGCCCTGGGAAGGCCTTTTAAATCTAAACCATTTCTTGTACTAATGCCTAAAAAATTCATCTTTCCGCTACTAAAATAAACATGACATAAACACAGTTAAGTACACAGATGGAAAAACAGCTTTGAATGAAAGAAGGTAAATCATTCTGATTTTTCTGTGGTAAAAAGCAAATATTTCAGTGTTGCCAAATTTACTGTTGGGATTTTTTATTTTTTTTTTTTTAATAATTCAAAAGTAGTTCTTCCTAAAGGTAGATGGTTTCATGACATTTGCTTGAATTGTGTGACTAATTTGATTTCATGCCATGTTTAGTAACATATGCTGCTAAAAATAATCATGATAATGCTGTAACTATTTAGTTAAATTTTGTCAGTCTTGAAGACATATATATACTTAACATATACATATAATGCTTTGCATACTATTTTTAAGTCCTAAATGGAGTTCAATGTCCTTAGTGTGCATCAGATAATTTATCATGAAGATGGTGTAATGTTCACTGTGATATGTACATTTCCTTTAGTGAGATTTAAACTGTACACTCGTGTGAATTCCATTTAATTTTCACAACTTGATCCTGCATTAAGCCATTTTTCATATGGATATAATTGCATTTCAAGATAAATATTGAAGAATCATATACTTCAAACAATAAAATAAAATAAAAATACCCACACTAGCTATACTGTACACGAGTAAAAAAAACACAACTGAGATATTCTGTTATTTTTATTTATCAAGAAAAAGGAATAAGAAAGACAAAGTATTTTCACCTGCATCAGATAGCCAACTAATCCATTTTCTTACGTATATTTGTTAGGTTCTCTTTTTGGCTTTTAAAAGTCATCCCATGGCCTTTGTGTATGTGAAAGAGAAAAAGTTATTATAGAGCTTCACCTTTCCAGTAGGTCTTCTGACTGTTATTTCTAGGTGTTAACTGAGAGTGCAGATAAATTAAAGACCTATATTCAAGTAACAGTGTAGTAAAGGAAGCATGCATATCAAATGTTCATGTTGTATATCTGAAAGAAAAAAATAGTCCTCATAAAGCATCAGATTTCTCAGTGTTGCTGCAGGCAGTTCACTTTTAGAGCTTCAGAAGCTTGATTTCTTGATTATGGATCACTGCAGTGATTAAAACAACTCTGAGGCAAATAGGTTTTTCTTAAAAAAAAATAAAGAGAGATGAAAGGAAGAAAACAGAAAAATCCAAAATTGTCCTGAGTTTAAAGACAGTTTCTTCAGAGCAATGAGCTGTTCTTGAAAGGCAGCATTCAAACAGATATATAGTGTCAAGCCTCTTCGGAGAGGAGCAGGTTATTTCTGTATCCAGGAGACTGAATGCTCCTACCTATACTTCCTGTCTAACTACTCCTTTTTTCTCTGCTGCATAATATGTCACATAATTTCCAGCCTGTTTATATCCATAATCAGAAATCATAACATAGTCTTCCATTGATTGATCATGTATGGAAAAAATGCTTCAATCCTCATTAAATAGCAATGTGAACAATTTTATTTTGTATCTTTATAAGGAAGGAAATCCGATTATGAAGTTGTATAGTCTAAAAATAGTTTATAAATAAGAAAGGAAACCAGCTTGAATACTGTTATGTCCTATAATATTTAAATCAATATTAATGCTGAAAAGGCCTATTATACTTTTTCAGATTAGTGTCCTGATCTGAGAAACATCAACATGCTTCTTCTGGCCTGGACATTACTCCTAAAATGCTGTGAACCGGTTCTGTGGGTTGGTAGAGTGTAAAAAGACGAGGGATTATAATGATTTTACAAGTATTATTAAGTGCTCAAACGTTTATTGAAGAGAAGTCTATGTGAGTTTTGTACAGAATGTAGAATATATGGTAGCAAAATGCTCTTTGAACTGCATATTTAACTCAGTGGCACACAAAGCAGGCTCATTGCAAAACCACCTCTTTTTAGGCAGCTCCTCAAATGCGCTCTGTGGACCACTAGTGATCTGCAGAATGTTATGTGGGATGTTCTCTGGAGAGTTCAGGGCAATGTATGGTGTTCATTCACTTTGTTTCCATTCTTTTAATTGCATGACAAGAAGTTAAAAATCTGTCAGTACTCTCCCAGTGCAGTTTCACTACACTGTAACAAACCCCAGGGAGTCATGGAGAATTGCTCATCCTAACAAGGCTGTTTTGGCAATTTGCTGCACTGAAATAGCGAAGAAACATCTAATTTCAACTACCCAGTAATAAGTTGCACTTTTATAGCAATTACTTCGCACTGCTCAATATTTAAAAGATGCTTTAAAAAGAAAACAACGAGGAGATTAAAAAGGGGAAAAAAATAAAAAGGAGTACATTTAGAGGCTAAATCCAGCATGCTGTGATAAAGACGAAGTATTTATATTAACTTGTATTTATATTAGCCTTCTGTGAGCATACATTCCAATATGGCTGATGACCAAGGAAACAATTCATTCTTGCTGTTGAAATTATTAAAAGAAGGGAGAAGGTGTGATTTGCTTTAAATGATGTTAGTCAATGTTTGCTGTATGTGTAAGTGTATTATTTAGCTGTGAATGGGGTGGAATTTATTTTCTGTTAAAAGAAATGATGACTGTTGTTGCCATGATCTGTAGAGAAGGGGCTCCGCAGACAATGATTTTCTTCTGTTGTCACCTATGGTACAAAGCTTATGATTCCCTGTCTTATTCCCCACTGCACAGTATATACTAACAGGGTAAATTCATGGCCCCCATTTAAAGTCAGCAAAAACAACATTCATTCTAGAGTTCTGTTTAGCTGTTCTTAATTTCAATAGGTTGTTCTAATTGGCTTATTCAGGCAAAAACAACAAGCATAGCTCTTTTTATTTTTTTAATACCGTCTAGTTATTGTTCCTCCACTTCAATGAAATTTTAGTTAAATTTAATTTCAAGCCATCTCGACTGAATTACTAGATAATAACTTTAAAAGCAAAACAAAACTGAAAAAACCCTCAGATTTTCCTAAACCAGTCAGTAAAAGAGCTTGTAATTATTTGAAACAAATATATATATTTTTGAACAAAATATATGTAGGTATTAAATCCTGGGTATTAACATTGTACATATGCATAAAAACATCTGCTTCCATTTGCTCCAATATCCTTAACAATACCCAATAGTGGGCATTAGCACCTCCCAGTGCTTAACTGGCGCCTCAGGGTCTGGAGCCCTTAGTAAACAGGCTCAGGGGCTGAGCTTGTCCGTGTTTTGTCTGGGCTTGTCCCCTCAACCAATTAGAATGACCACCCTCGACTAGGGTATAAATGGTGTCCTCTATAAGAGCCAGATGAGCTTTTGTTTTGGTTTGGGGTGTTTTTTTGTAGAGCAATCTGAGGTTTGGCAGTCGGACCCTCCCCTTGGACGTGTCGTCCAAGGAACCTTCTGTGGATTGAGTGAGTCTCTGTGGATTGAGTGATCCTCATCTCCTACGCCCCTTTGGGTGAGTGGTATCTTGGGCACTCTGGTGTGGGAGGTTTCCCCTTGATGAGTGAGTGTGTGCCCATTTTGGTTCATCTTTCTTTAAGGTTCAGGAATTAGTTATGCAGTAGTTATTTTCCCACACATATCCAAACTTGTATTTGGTCAGCAGGAGTGATGGACAATTTTTTTGTTGCAATAAACCCCATTTTGGATAGTGGCTGCTGTTTGCTTCGTGGGTGCCTCTGTGACACCTTATCACTTGAAGACAGGAACATATTTAAGGGAAGACTATAGTGGAAGTAGAAGCTTTAGATCTCATAAAGTGCCATGTGATAAAAAAGGTAAAGATAATACACCTCACAGAATTAAATTGAACTAGTCAGTAGCAACAGGTGTAGCCATAAACCACAACTTCCTAGCATTCACATTTATTTTGGTAGCTCTTCTGGTGTTTGTGGTGATTTCTTATCTGACATCTCATAAAAGAACATGCAGTAGTGCAGCTATGGTCATGTAACTTTTACATGGTTTGGTGACTGACAAAGCTATTCCCGTGTTTCCTTAGCTGACCTAAGAGGTCAGGTGCATGCCCCAGCTAGTCCTGTTCGAGAGGAATGCTCAGTAATGGTCATGAAACAGTGCTTCATTGTTTGCAAATATGAATTTCAATGCAACGACTTAAAATGTGCTTCTGTTACTTAATCAGTGACGATGCTAGTAGCATCCAATGAGTAAAAGTACTTTCATTCTGTTATATTTTTAAATTGACACTGTTCTATAATAACTGAAATTATGTAGAAAATGTTTCGATTTTCCCTTCCCCTTTTGTTTTTTTTTTTGTCTTGTATATGAGTTTGCATACCAAGACATCATTTCTCTGTGGCTTGGCAAACAAGTACTGATTTGCAGACAGAAGCTTGTCAGAGGTATAATACATATGCTAGTCGAGTTAATACATCTGTTGCACAACTTGTCCTGGGTCAGTCTGCTTAAGTATAACTTTTTTGTCATACTTAATTGTATTCTGCAGTTGTCAGAGAAGTTCTATAATTTTTACTGAGATGAAAATATGTACCCAAGCACTCTTTTCCTGTGAATTTCTTCTATGAATTTAAAAAAGCCAAAGAATGAGAAATTATAATTTCTGGCAGCTATTTACCATGGAAAAAGTAATGTTCATGCTTGGTGCATCCCACTTAAATGCTTAAAAATGAAGATTTCTACTACTGATGCAATGAATGTAAAATTATCTTACTTAGAAAATAACCATACTTTAGTTTTTAATTATTTAATGTCCTTTTAAACATACTGCTTTCTAAGAAGCAATTAACTTTTCATAGCAATTATTTCTTCTACATCTTGAATATCATTGATCCTGCTTCTCCTTAAATCAATTGCAAAAGTGACGGTGATTATAAGAGGAGATTCATGTTTCAGGATTACATATCACTGTTCACAACTAGTCAACCAGCATTCAAGATGAAATCCATCTGGTCAAAAGATGAAATCCATCTGGTCAAAAGTAGGCACCTGTTTATAGGCAGGATTAATCTTTTCCCAGGCTCCATTGACTGAACTCTCCATGAACACAGCAGATGAGAACTAGTTCTCATGAAGACATGAATTTCAGACAGATAAAATAAAGCACGATTAGCTTTACCTTTCACCCTTCCTCTTCAGAGTTTCTAGCAGGCTGAAAATTCAAATCTTTTCTTGAAATCTTCATCGGTCAGTATTCGGCCATCCACCAAGCACTGTGTGTTTTGCCAGAGCTGTTGCAGTATAAACAACTCATATTCTGGAGGATGGAAATACTGCCTGAAAAATGCAGTTTTGTAAGAATGTGCTGTTAATTTTTGGTTTGTATTTTCACAGTTCATCATGCTGGATTTCAAAACATCCAGCTGTATTTGCCTGGGAAGAGTCTGTTACTGATTATAAGGAGACACTTTGAAGATGTTTGTTTAAACTAAATATTTATGTGAGTTTATAACAGACAGGAAGATATTTAAACAGGATAATCATTCTCAAAATGACTTAGACATACAATAAACTTAGAAGGAAGAAATAACCAATGTCCCCCTCAAGTCAGAACTATGTTGTCAGCTGGTTAGCCTCCGGTCATGTACAAGAACCACAACAGCCAGAAATAAGAAACAAAAGTTGTTAACAATCTTGTCTTGTGGATCTTTCTCTCTTCCAAATATAAATTTAGGGTAAGGACTGTTGGAGTTGCTTCATCTGCTGAGAGACCAAAGTCTTCTAATGGGCTATATAGAAGGAAAATAGTATTGTCTCAATCTTACTGTGTAAAGGTCTTCTTTTGTTTGTTTATTGAGGGGTTTGTACATTGTAAACAGTTAGGTCTGTCACTGTGATACTTCTTTTAAGGTGAAAAACTGTTCTGTAGCAGTTGGGCTGAGTGCACCAACAACTACTGGGTTGTAGCTTCTGTCAGATGTTTCTGAGAAGGCTGATGCTTTATAGAAACTTAAAACAGGATTTGTTACTAGCATCAACACAGTCACAGGCACCAAGGACACTCTGGCTCAGAGGGAACCTATGCATCAGCTGAGCTGGGGTTACTGACTGCATGCATTCCAGAAACACTGAATGTGCTATGTAGCATAAAGCATGGTGGAAGTGTCCTCAACAAGGGTGTTTTACTTCATGAGAAGAACATGCTGGCGGAGAGTGAAGGTATCTTGTGAGGCAGCTGGCTCAGCCACTAATTTCTTGGGGCTGCCTGGAAATTTAGCCTAAAATAGGAGGGCCAGTTGAACCCCTGGATTTTTAAAATCAGTCAGTCATCTATCAGCTTATCAAATGGTCTCCCAAATCACTCCATACTTCTTTGAAAAACATTCACAAGAAGACTATGTCAGGTAGGAATAACTGGAAATATGACAGCATCAAAGTGTCTCGACTGATCTTGTGCCTGGTGGTACTGAAGGGAAAAGATGTTGGCAAAGTAAGCAACTAAGAACTTAAACACTCTTCAGGCCAAGTATGCTCTTTGGCCATGCAGACAAGTGTTGTAGCATAACCCATGTGGTGAACTTTCTCTTGCCTTACCCTTTCTGCCTGTTGGCAGTAGTCCCTGTCTCATGTAAAACCCTCAGCTCTTTTGAGCAACTGACTTCCCTCTTTAAACTGAGATAAATGGCACCAATGTAAAACTGAAATGTAAATACAACTGTTTGTCCTGACAGGGGTCTGTGCTACTGCTGATATAGTGATGGCCGTGTATAGCTGAACCCTGCAAAACCACCTGCTAGAGACATTAGCTCATGGGCTTTGGTGACACTCTCCCTGTCCTTCAAGCTAAGCATGTGCTTAGCTTGCTTTTCAGTAAGGAGGCCTTTTTCACAGTGATTTGAAGTATTGTCTTCAAGGCAATTTGATGCTGTATTTTGTCTCTTCTACTGTTGCCTATAAAGGATGCACAGTCCTATTTCTCTTTCTTTAGTACTGCAGTTGTCTTCTCCATCTTACCACTCTGAAAATACTCTCATTGTTCTTTTTCCATTTTAAAAATTAAGCCTTTCCTTTGCATTCAGATTAATCCTACATCAGATTTTTTTTTTCAGACTAATCTGTGAGAGATTCACTGTATCCATTTTAGATTGCTCTCCGCATTTTGCACACGAGTATAAAGTGTTTTGCAATAAATGCTGTTCATTGTGTAGGCTGCTTCTCTGTACTACATAAAGATAAAAAAAAAATTTAAATAGAAGAAATCTGATGTTCAATCAGTCCTTTCTTTTTGTGGCAACTGTTAAGGGAGAATATTCAGAAAATTATTTTTTGTTTACTATTTTTGTTAGGCAACAGTTAGGTACCTTAAATTAGAGAGAGTAAAACAAGGAAACTTTATTTATGCTGTGGAACATGACTGAGCTGATCCCAGGAACCATGCTTTGACAGAGTTTGTTGATAGTTGATAATTCTAGACTTTTAATAGCCTGTTAAACACAAATGTTGTTAAATGACACTGCAGGTATCTAGATGACAGTGTCTGTTTTAGATGGCAATGGATACTTTAAGCTAATTGAAGCTCACAAAAGTCCTGCTTTTGCCATTATCTTGAAAAAACTTATCATTGATTTTAATGGGAAAAAGACAAGACCTTATTTAGATTATAAAATGTCATGGATTATTTCAAATGATACTGTGCTTTCCAGTAGAAGAAGTGTGACTAATTTTCCAATGCTTAATGAAATTATTTGTGTAATTCAATTATTAGAAAGTGTATAGGAATCATTTTATGACTTTACTTTTTAAATGAAACATGTAGATCCTTAGGTCACGTCTGTCTTCCAGTGATGGTCCTTGACTGAGATTTCTAGACACTGCCATACTACAAATTAGAAACTTCTACAATAAAAAGCTTCTTATAGAATCTGTTTTGATTTGATTCAAGAATGAATAGGTCACTTCTAAAGATTCTCACATATAAACCCCGGTTGCCTGTTGTGCACATGCTGAGTTTCCAGTAATCTGCTAATTACTTTTAAAATTAATGCTATCTGCAGTCTACAGGTAAATATGCTGCAAATCTTCAGTCATATGAACTTTTGAACCCAGGCCTTTAATAAATATAATGAGATAGTCTCTTAATAAAGGCATTCATCAGAGTTTTAATGCACTTCATTCTGTAGTAAACTGAAGAAAGAATTTACAAATATGGAAACTAAATTGCATATGATGCCCTGGGAATAAAATACGGTGGATTATTCCATCTTCAAATGTCTGGAACAGTTGTGTGAGAGAATATCCCTTGCCAAAGAGCTTTATACCCCCTTATACGTTTCCTTGAAAAAGCCGAACCTCTATTTCTTCAGAAACATTTTGAGATTAAATCTATTAGAAACCTTCATCTTAATCCAGAAATTAACTCCCAAGAAAACTGCTGATAATACCACAGATCATCTTCTGTTTAAAACAAATCAAATGCGCATTTTCAAGAGTGGAAAAATAAAGAAGTTTGGTGTCTGTCTGTATGTGGTTTGTTTTGGTTTTGTTTGTTTGTTTGTTTTATCATGACCTAGGGCAAATGGGAGGGCCTCAGAACTGCAGAGGCTTTTATGATGCCCTGGGCTACAGCGTGAAGTAGCTAAAAGGAATATAACACATTAGGATTATATAGACTGACATACCAGTCTTGGTGATTTTGTTCTTGTGGTGCCCAAACGGGCCAATACAATTGCAAAGAGCTTTGGTATGACACTTCTGGTCATACTGACATATTTGTTTGGTTACAATGGTGGTATTTTCACACCATAACTCCCTTCCCTCTTCCCTTATTCTCACTTATAAAAATGTTCCTACTTAGTTTGGGGCTGCAGGACCATACTGAGGGCAAGAGGAATCTGATGCTGAAGTTCTGCTGATGCTGATCTAAACCTGGCTCAGACTTCTTGTACGTTGTTGAAAAAAATCAGGCTGATTCACTGGGCATTCATACTGTCAGTGTTTTAGCCTATTAACCTTTTCTCTTTGTGATGTTTGGTATTTTAAAGGAAAACCGCTAGTAAGTATTTTAAATATTTAAAATTAAAAAACTTGTGCATAATATCTTTCATGTTTGGTTTTTGGGTTTGTTTCAACCAGTTGGCACTGTTTTAATCAAAACAATTTGATCAAAGTAAACTTCTGGCATAGTTTCAACTATTTAGCTAGTGGGAACTTAAATAGTCTGTTTTTATAGCTATTTCCAACTGAATTTATGGATTTGAAGTAAGCCCCTTTTTTTTTCTGTATTAAAACTGAAATGACATCTTTTGAATCCAAGGTCGTAGTTTCACCCAGGCATGTACAATACAGCGTTTTCAACCCTGTGCTACTATTATGTATAATTTTACAGGAGCAGCCTGTAAACCATGTCTGTGTTATCATGGCATGAATCATTTGACCAACACTGCTCTTTCAGAAACCTTACAATCTTTTTTTCTCAAGCTATCAGTTTCTAAAAGATTCCTGTTTTTTTTTTTTCTAAAGTACAGTTTAAAAATGATTGTTGGATTTGTTTCCTTTATTCAGCCACAAATCAAAAATATTTTTCATCAGTTCTGCTAGTGTTCACTATAGAATTAAACCTGACATTATAAATACTAAATGTACTTCTGTTAAAGGAATTGGGCGTTTTAAGCTTTCATTCTTCAAAGTGTCTGCTTGTCAAAATCAGAAAGAAGAGGGGAGGGAAACCACATATTGTAAGGTAACAAACAAGGAAATAAAACACAAAAGATTTTTCTTTTCAAACCTGGCCTGTACTCTGGGATACTTCTTGCCATGGGAACACTTGATTAAACTCAGCAGCTTCCACTTTTCCCAGTTGGGCACTGTCCTGTCACTTCTCCTGGTAATTACAAATACAAAGCTGTTTTACATGCAATAATGGGTCAGTGAGTTGGTGTTCCTGCTCATTTTGCCAAGCTGTGGAGGCATATTCTCAAGTATATTGCACGTTACTGGAAAGTGCATTTACCCAAAGGAAAGTAAGTCCCAAAATAATTTATGACCAGCCCTGGAACGTGTTGTCCTCTCTGGAGCACCGTGACGCAGTTTAACTGATATAAAATTAGACATGGCTGAGACTGGTTCCTCTGAATGATTATATGATGTACACCTGGTTTTGAGTCCTGCAATGGGTTTGTGATTTCCTCTGGGTGCATTGAGCACTGCTAAAGGACCCACATCTGTCACACCCCCACAGCATGGGTTAGTAGGACCTGGTTCTAAAGATTTTTCCCCTAAAGCAATTGGAGGTTCATGACCTCAGTGCATGCACTATTAGACTCATAATTCACTCTGTTGAATTGGGATAGAATCTATTCTTTTTTTTTTCTTTCTGGGTTGTTTATTTATTTATTTATTTTTATTTGTAAGGGAAGAAGAGACATGGAATTGGGGGGGGAGAAAGTGATAAGGGGAGAGGGGAGGAGTAACAGAGGAAAATTCCTCTGATACCTTCAGCTGTCGGCAGCGAAGACAGCAGTCCCTGTGGTCTGTCTTCCAACACTTTACAACTCACCTCTCTGAATTCTTAAATATAATGAGGCCTTGGATGGGAAACTAAACTATAAAGAGATTATTATATGGAGAACAGTGCATCTATGCATATTTAACATTATTAATGTATACTTGTATACAGATCATCTATATAAAATTTATATATTTATAAAATATAAGACAGCCTTATGTAAAAGAGCTGCCAGGTATTTCCAGGATCCTTCCATGACTGAAGATACGGCAAATCAGTGGAATGTTACAGGGGAATTCTTAAGTATACTTAATTATGCTTTCTATAATTCAAGAACCAGGGGGCTCTTATATATAAGAAGGCAGAAGAAAATACTATTATGCTGCAACAGGATAGGTTTAGACTGGACATTAAGGAAAAATTTTTCACAGAAATGAGTAGTCAGACACTGGAATAGCCTGCCCAGGGAGGTGGTTGAGTCACCATCCCTGGATGTGTTTAAGGGTCATTTAGATGTGGTGTTGGAGGACATGGTTTAGGGCTGAACTTTGTAGAGTAGGGTTAATGGTTGGACTTGATGATCTCAAGGATCTTTTCCAACCGTAATGCTTCTATGATTCCATATGCTGGGACTGGCCTTGAAAACTGAAGCTATCAGCTGCCCACTGTGAAGAGATCCCTACCTGGTTATACTTTCCAAACTTTCATTGCATGGACTGAACTGTCTGAGCCAGGTGCTTGCCTGAAGATATTTATTCTAACATCTCCAACTGTGTTTGTACATAGCAATGTCATTTTAACAGTGCAGTTATGTGCTCTTCTCTTCAACTCACATGTTTGAAGCATGGGATTTTAGGGACGGGGAGCAGGATGAGAAAGGGTAGAGTAACTCTGTCCTTCACCCACTTCAGTGCTGGCATGGGTGGTGCCAGCTCTGCATTTATAAACTTCAACCAACAAAAGCATCTCTGTGACATTGTATTTATGCCTTGTAGAAAAACAGGGTTTGCTTTGTTTTGCCTTTATAAAAAACAATGACAAATGTTAAAGTGAAGTTGGTTTTCAGAAGATATGCCTTCAGTACAAAGGTTTGGGGCCAGTACAGGAGTAAAAAAATAATTCTGTAGCCCTGGTCTTCATGATGCAAAAGGTCTTCCTGATTTTATCTGCATAATGAATTGATGGTGGTAAAATCATTGCAAGTCTGAAGTTCATTTAGGTGGATTAGTAGTGCCAGAATCTGACCTCCCAGAAGGAAGAGTCCACTGGGACTTCGTCATTGTTTTTGAATGAGAATGCGCTGATTCAGTGTATGAGAAAACAAAAGAGAAACTGATTGAAGAAAAGTAGGACCAACTACGCTGTTCTGTCTGTAGGGATAGGAATAGTGGGAAGGCAGAGGCTTGACACAGCTGCACCCCCTGCCTCCATGTTGTCCTGTAGGGTCTCTGTGGCCACTCCAGCTCTGAAAAGTGAACATACATAATAAATGCTAAACTGGTGAGGGAGATTTAAAAAAAGGAGCCTAAAGATGTAGGTCTGATAATCAGGAAAGAAAATCAATAAATAGATTTTATTTTTAAATAACAATTTTATTTCATTTAAAAAAAGCAAACCAACCAAACAAAAAAAACAACACAACAAAAAACAAAACACAAACCAAAATTGAAAAACCGCAAACCAACACAATAGTGTCTGACTTGCTACTGCAAATAGCAGTTTTGGAATTTGACTGGTATTGACCCCATCCTTAAAGAGTGCAGGTGGTTTATGGCTCTTCCAAGAAAAACAGTTTTCAGTTACAGCCTGGTCTCTGTGGGAATCTCCCAGGTAGGAGCTGTCTGAAAGAAATTTTGATGTTGTGCATTTCCTTCCCATCTTGTTCATGATCCCCTTGCTGATTTGCCTGAGGCTGATGTGCCTTTTGCAAAGAGCATACGTTTGCCTTCTTTTCAGTGCTTTACAATTTCTTTCTCCTTGAAAATGCTAGTCTGTAGTTTAAAGCAAAGCAAATAGCTAAAATATTTTTAGTTTTGCTGGAAGGATAACACTTTTTTTGGGAGGGGGGAGGGGGGTTGTGCTTCACCTAAAATAATCCAGGAATATATTTTGAAATATATGTTTTTAGGTGTAGCCCTTATTAAAGAATAAGAAGAATGTAAATGTAAAGTTCAAAAAACTGAGAGTGAATTTTTTGACCATGGTGTATTTTTTTTGTTTTCAAATCAAACTGTACAGTACATTCAACTGGGACATGCCTTAATTGACTAAAGTCTTTGTTTTTCATGAGTAAATGATCTGCATAAATAAATTGACATCCTTCTCTATGAAGGTTTGTTGCTACAGAACCTGACACTGCTCATTTGGATTGCCATGGTATCTGATCACTTTGATTAAGATCCATTTACTCCAGCTCTTTTCTCCAGTCTTGAAAATATTACCTTTGTTGAAACCCTTTCAACATTTTCTGAGCCTTCCCTGTTGAATTCCCCATCCTTTTTACCAAAGTTCCAAAACTCTGTTTTTTGTTGCCCTGTGAGCAATTTTGGCCTCATTTATGGCAGTTTCCAAACCAGTATTAAGTGAGGGCAAGATGGGAACCAGCACAATAAAAGGCCTTTGGTAATTATAAATTATCCTTGTAGACAAGCAGGTTATTAACTGCTCACTGAGACTGGTCTGTTGAAACATAAAAACAGTAGGAACTCCTGTAGAAGAAACTTCTCTTTTACATTTTTGTATTTTATCTGCCCTGGAAAGATGTAATGTGTTGCAGATATGGATCTACCTCAGGCTTTCATGTAATCAGATTTTCCTAAGAAAAGAGCGAGGTTTCATCAGCACTACAGTGCAAAGCATCTGAAGGAAAAGTCTGTCACTGGTTTTAGTTGTGTGGCCTTTCCATATGTGCCAGTCTGTGAGTAGTCAGGCTTATGAACCCAGGAGGCAGCACAGAAACAAAAACCCCAGATAAGTCAAATCCTCCATGAGGAGGTACACCTAAACAGGTCTATTTGGTCTGTGACACATTTGGAGCAGTAGGTAAAATGCATTGTGATAAAATTTACTAATAGTATTGTTTTGGGTTTTTTTTTCTAAACATTACTGAGAATATCCTCAAGGCTTCTGATTTTAGTAACTTCTCCTTTCTGTAGCATTCAGCTTGGCATGAAGTCTCAGCTCATTCCTCTGAACTGTTCAGCTGTTACAGGGTGGCAGTAGAAAAAGGATAATAGGATAGATAATACGTTTCTTTCAGGAAAAGACAGTCATAAACATGATTACAAGTCATGAAATACTGTACATAGATGCACGAGGCATTTATTACTCAATCTTTCCAGTTAATTGTGTATTTTTACAATGAGGCTAATTTAAAGAATAGCTTGGCTTGATATTAAAGCATTATCCAAAACTTTTCTTCAAGTATAAAAAATGACCTGAAAAGACCCAGAAAAATTTCAAAATATTTTTCTCAGGGAACAGTTATGAAGACCCTGAAGCCTACCTGCCTCTTTCACATTCAAGGAGATTGAAGTGCTTTCTTAGGCTTTTGAAGATTTTACTTGAAAATTACATAAGCAGGAACTAATGAGCTACCCCTTCACCTGCTCTTCTGGTAGAGACAATGCTAAAGTATGTCATCCCTGTACCAAAACAACTCAGAGGAGGGCAGTGGTTTAGAACTCTTTGGTTTAACTCAATTCCTTATCCCCAAAATGCTGTAGGAGGAGCAGTTACATTTTTCCTTGTTACTCAAGGGATCAAGTTGAATTATCATAATGGTTTTGTTGGACCTTAGGGTCTCTTAATCCTGTTTGAAGCCCTCTGGTGCTTGACATTTTCTTATGAGGCTCTTCACTTATGCAATGGTGTGTAATGTCAGCAGAGACAGAGTTGTAGTTCTGCTCTTTAAATAGAATCACTTGCTTTGCTGCAGAGCTGGTGGCTCAAGTCTTCTTTCATCAGTCATTTTGCCACTCTAAACCTTAAGGCAGATTTATATCTAAAGCAAAGATATGTGCATAATATTTTAATTACTTTGTTGTCCATGAAGTTATTGCTGGGCAGAAACAAAACTAATAGCAACTGCTAGAAAGTGATCAAGGCAGAACTGGAATAGCTTGGTAGTCCTCAGGAGTCTGGGAGAAATCCATGTCAGTGCAATGCTAACATTCAGAGGTGAGATTTTTAGGCTGCTGGCTATGGCAATATGGCAGCTAAAGACTTCACTGAAAAATGAGGGGAGAAAAAAATATGTACTTATCATTAATGAGGGAAATTCTTGGTATGAATTACCATTCTATCCTCACCAGTGAGGTTTCTGACTTCCAACACAAAACTGTGTGCAATGCCTATTGTCATATCCATTGTACTGCTGATGCAGATGGTATTCTGAAGTTTGTGATGACCAAGTCTTAATAGTTCATTAAACTCTGCCTGTTGGGCAAATAAGAAAATCTTGGCTTCAGAAAACCATCTTGCTTCGTATAAATCTAACTGAAGACAAACTGAGAATTACAGTGATTTTGTATGTATAAATCCCAGGTGGCTACCAACAATTTGTCCATAAAATATTTCTGTTATGTAAAGTTAGGTATGTATCACTTTATTGCATTTCCAATTCCATGCTTTGTTTTTTCCTTGTATTCGATAAAAACTTTTAATATTGCTTGGTCAATTAAATAAACAATATACAAAAATGTACAAATAATACAAGGCTTGTGTCTGGCCTAATGTTTTAAGGACTTGTGTCTTTTGGCATATGCAATTTTTTATTTTATATCTGTCTTCAAATCACTGTCTTGAGAGGTGAACCTCTCAGAAAATGAGTAATCCTTTAAACAGGAAATTTACTGGAAATATTTAATAGCTATTGGGCCTCTGTGAAAAAGCATCCCACTGACAGTGCATTTCTCTGTAATGATACTCCTCCTCCTTCCGCCCTTCCTACTTGTTTGTTACAAGTAGTAACTTTAGCTGAGAGAGAAAAAATCTGTAGTTCAAAATTCCCATGCTATCAGAGGATTTCCTGTCAATATTATTTATCTCAATGTTGTTCTGTTGTGAGCAGCTCTAACAAAACGACTTCTCATGGGAAAACATCTAAAAATCTGCACATTTCATGACATCACTATATTACTGGGGCAAATGACCAACATGAGACTAGTGCTGCAGGGAAGGAATAAATTACTCTGCAACTGAGGAGTGGCTGCCACAGGCAAACCCTGGCACCCCTGTCCTCAGGAAGCCACTGCTACATCTCCCCTTGTGTTTGCAAACTAAAGAACCTATAATTGTGTTCAATCCCTTGCAGCTCTTTAGGAAATTACTGTTGCATTAGTCAGAGGTGTCTGAGCTGTGGCCTCTTGTGGATCTTGTGCACAGTGGCAGGAGTTCCACAGAGTGATCCCACATAGATCTAATCCCAAATTCCTAACCCAGATTAGGAAAACAGCTCTTGGTTGAAGTGTAGCAGGTCAATATTCCAGACAAAAAAGAAGAGGGGGACTGAGGAGAGAGGTTTCTCTGGTCTCAAACTGTGGTTCCACTTGGAAGCCTCTGAGGAGAGTTGAACCTTACACCCCATCCCCCTTACCCTCCCAGAGGCCATATTCCCATTGCTGCCTACCTCCATTGCTCCCCAGCTCTGTCCTGTGGCACCCTTTGCACAGGAGCCCTCAGCTTCAAATATGTACTGCTGCTGAGTTCCCGTTTGGCTCATGCCAGTGTGTGCTACCCCACAGCAATGGGCTTCTTCTATCCTAAATCCCTCCTTTCCTAAGGGTATTCTGGCCCTCTGAGCATCTTTCTCAGCCTTTCCTTTCCTGTCTCTTTTGCTGCACCTGGTTCTTGCACCTCCATTAGAGAAGGTCCAGCAATGAATGAGAGTGGACACATCTAAGGTGAGAGCTGAGGGTAACTGTGACAGTATTGAGCAGCAGTATTGACACACTGATAAGGCTGAGAATTTCCTTGGCTGTTTCTGGTGCTGCTGAAGGGTCTGTGGCTTGTTTGTTGTTCCCTGCACAGAGGCCCTGGGTCAGGTGCTATATTACCAACTAGCTGAGCTAAACCTCACCATGAGATTTTAAATCTAGCCTTGTCTATTTTTACATGATATAACTATGGGTAGAGTCTAAGTAACCTGTCCTGAAATCACTTTCATTTGTTTCTTCACTTCCCTAAATGAGATAAGATAACAGAAGGTTTGGAGTATTTCTGATCAGGGAGATTGTTACCCAGAAATTAAGATCATACTTGTCCTCTCTAAATTGGACAGGGAAAATGCAATAAACCTTTAAAATTAATTATCAATATTTCCTCTTTGCAATTAAACAATATACATATTATTAGTGACCTTTTAGACAATTTGAAAGTTGCTTCATAAACCTATTGGAGGAATCAGCGTTTGAACAATATGATGACTTCATAGGGAAATCCAAATTGGTTCATGAAATAAAATATTACACATTCAGTAGACAGTTGAGATTGGGATGATATGCTGGCATGGTTAAAGGATATTTTACTCAATGATTCACAAAGACTTCCACTATCTTTTGTTCTACACGATAAACCCAGAAGTGATAGATTGAGAAATCTCTTCTTAAAATGCTGTTATTAAAAGGTCAGAAGCGTGGACATCTAAGAAAATCTTTCTGATGCTTATGATAATACTTGCAGCTATGAAAGGACGTCTAAAACATATCCTTATATGTCGAAAATATCTTCTCTGTGACTTTGTCATTCTTGGCTCTCTATGAGAAAACACTTATTCCTCAGCATGATTTAATTTTTTTCAGTATCAGGAATGTTTCTGAAGCATAGTAAGTGGAACAGAGTTGAAAGATTAAACTGTAGGCAGGGTAAGAGGTATCTATGCTGAAGATGGGGAGACTGTGTACTATTTTCCATGGCATGTTATTTTGAACATCCTTGAGGAGGTCACAGCCCTTCCCCCATTTCTGAATTGCAAGCTAAACCCCAAATACAATGAAAAAATAATGGTCACAGGAAGAATAAATTATGATTTGGAAGAATAGCCTGCAGTGAAGGACAGCAGGAACATTGAAATGGTCTGGAAAAGGTGGTTTAGTTGCCACCCTTCCGACCTTCCACTGTGCACTGTAATACAGTAAGTGTTTGCACTGTAATACAATAAGTGTTTGCACCGTGGTGGTGCTTAGTTTCTGTTCCCCAGACCCTTCTGCAGTTTATGCTTAACAATGCTGTGGCTAAGAACTGCTGAGCTACTTTTTTTCTCTCTCATGAGCAAACTTGATTTGAATTCAGAAAGAGAACATCATTCTGCCTTTTTTCATTCCCTCTGCTGATGGTTTCAAACTTCCTCAGGGTTGTCTAGTGGATCATGAACCACAGAAAACAGAAGAGCCGTCATCACATACTTTCAGTAGCGGGAAGGATGTCTGTCCTCTAAATATGTACTCTCAGCATGTGTCCCAGCTTTGACACTCTGGTCCGGGCAAAGCCATTTTCACAGAAAGGTGCTTCAACACCAGAATGTAGATGAGCTGAGAAATAAAATGTCATTTGTCTGAAAGAAGTACGCGGTCAGGAAAGTCTAGGAACTGTAATGTTAGGTGGCCAGCTACGTAGATGTCTAAGAACTTCCCTCCCACCCCCATAACCACCTAGGTTATGGAGCTTGTGTTAGTGGTTATAAGGGTACAGAGATGCATTTTCCTACAAAGTGTTTGAAGTCTTTGAGTAATCCAGACAAGGAGAAAAGACTTCTAAGCACAAAGTGGAGAGTGCATGCTTTCTAGTAGTAGAATAACCTGTACAGTTGGGCATTCTCCTGCAAAGAGGTAGGCTTGGATCTTTTCCAGGAAATCAGAGGCTCCCAGATTCTGGGAGAGCACCAAGCTCTTTTTTTTGCTGCTGCACACAGCACAAACACAGTCAAGTTTCCTACCTCTGGGGGAACTGGAGGAGTTAGCCCACCTATGGTGTACAGGGTGATCCACATTCTGGGGAAACTACCTTCCTGACCGTAGTGCCTCCCAGGGAGCAAGAAGCATGACTCTCACTCAGGTGTAAAATAATAAAAATTCCATGAGTTGAAAAGCTCCTTAGTATTTTCCAAAGCAGGGCAAAGTTAGTGGCAGAGGTACTTGACAAAATGCTATGTTTTGAAAACAGATTTGAGAAAAATGCAAAACTGACAAATGTTCCAAGTTTTTTCATGTCAGGAAGAACTTTCCATTATAAAATCTAATCTAGCCAAACATGAAAAAAATCAATGCTTCAGTGAAAGAAAATTAATGACTCCAGAACACATTTTTGTCATAAACTTTTGGTGGATTTCACCATTTTATTCCAGTTTGGAATAGAATAAAGGTTTGAAATCTGTAAAAAATTTCTGGGATAGACAAGCCTTTTCCTCTCCAGCTCTGCTGATCCACTGTGATTTGTTAGACTCATTGGTGTCTCTAATGTCCTTTAGTCCTTTGGGAAAGCTTTTAAAATATCTTTGTAAAATTTAAGATGCTGAAAATGAGGAATGAGGTATGTCTTGTTAAATCTTTTCTGTAGAACCTAAGATTTTAAAATTTATCTGAATATATTGAAATAACCTTTATGTTCTCAGGGGAAAGGAATTTATACAAAATCTTACTTTAACAAATTGAAATTTGAGTTCAAAGTGTAGAATACCATCCATTTACTATGTATGATACTGACGTTTCAAAGCCTTTTGACTACGTTGGGTTTTATTACTACACTAATGGATCAAATGTTCATGTCCTTAAGCATGTAAATATTTCAAAACCTTGTCCTTTTTTCTGTCAACTTCTACAATGATCTCTTCTTTCACTCTTGGAACTCCTGAAAAATCTGAGGTGGGTTTTGTTCAAAGTATCAGATCTTCATTAATTATATAACTCTGTTATACAGCTGTTTGAGGCCTTAGTGAAAATAAACAAGCTGCAAAGCTGTAGATACTTTGACTAAAATAATTTTCTTCTTCCTTATGCTGTTAGAATCTTCTTTCTTTTGGTGATGTAAATCATAAATTTATGGATAGACAAATAACTTCATGTGCAAAGTAAGATGTTTATGAAGCCTTTGAGGATACATTAAATGAGGGATAAATAAGAAAAGGATTTCTTCTACTACTTTAGGATCACTTTAGAGTCATTATTATCTGGGCAAATAGCAAGAATTTCAGCCTTGGTGGCCAAGTGACAAAGCTTGGTGCTGATTATGTTGGAAAGTGCCGTGTGGACATTGTTCATGCAGAAGTGGGTGGCAGGGTGTAAAATAAAAGCTGCGTAGTATTTGTGCTTTTCTTAGTTTGACAGTCAAACCAGACAAAGCAGAGGGAGTGAAAGAGGAGAGATTTGGCTGAAACTGCATTTGAACTTCTTTAGCATTTCTGTTCAGAGGGAGAAACTGGAAAGGAAAAAAGTTTTTATGTTTAACATTGTGCTGTCTGGAGAGGACTGGAGAAAAACATCATCAGTTGCCGCCTCTCCTTACACCCCACAGCCAGAGTACCCAGCATGGAGCCAGTGGGCTGAGGTACAGAGACTACTACATACTTCTCAGCTGTGACCCAGGGGCTTGGTGTCTCTCACTCTCTCAAGACCACTCAAACCTTCATAGCCCTTCATCTGAAGTTATATTGAAGTTTTTTCAGTTAATTTATTGCCTTTATTTTTCAACTGGGTGTAACTATGTGAAAGCTCACTGTATCGAAGATTAAGGTGTTGTCTCCTACCTGCACACCCCCACCAGGCCAGAAAGGGAGCATCACTGTACTGGTGAAGACAATGCCCTCTAGCACAGAACTGGTCATAGTCTAGAAGAGACCGAGGGCACCCAGATGCAGAATTATCTTAATTTAAACTGCTTGTCCTCAGAGATCTGAGATGTGATTTCCAGGTCCTCATGTGTAGATGCTCAGTCTGTAAACACTGAACAAGTAGCCTAACTACTTGGCTATTGAGACAATCATTGGATCTGTCTGAAAAAGTTTCTGAGCTACTTGATGAATTTGACCCACGCTTGTAAATGGCTGCAAGATCATTAGAACAGCTCTTTATGATAAAAATAAAATAAAATAAAAGATCACTTGGCTTTAGTTTCATGCATCCTGTTCTTCATTGCCTTCAGCAGTGGGATTGCTTCAGGGCAATGAGGACCACTTCACCTAGCCATGGGACAAAGTGCTCTGTGTACCTTGTGTTGACATAGATAATAATGTTGTCTTTATAAAATACCATGTGATAAGGCAAAGAGCTGCACATTACATGAAAGTGCAGTTCCAGGGGAGCAGTAAAAGTCATTTCTGCTTCTAATATATATTGGTGGCTGTCTTTGTAAAATGTACCTCATCATTTCCCTCCTAGACCATGCATAAAGGTTCAAATGAGTCCTGAACAGAGAAGAAAGCTATTGTCTTCTTCCTCTGAGTCCCCAGGCTGTCCAGAGTGGATGAGTAATGTCTTTTGTTACAGTGAGATACTGTGCATATCATTTCTCCTATATTCTGTTCTTTTGTTTCTGCATCATAGAGCAGTGCAAGGAGCAGTGAGAGTGGGAGGACAACTTAAATGAATGGTTTGGAGACACTAGTCATCATGTCTGAAGTAATGGTAAAATTATCGCATTTGCTGCACCAAACTTAAATATTGGGGTTAGAAAAAGATGATAAAGTTCCCTGCTCCTTCCTCCGGTTAGCTTCTTTCCTGTGTGTAGATCTGAGGTATGTATGACGAGGCACAGAAAAACATCAAAATACAATAAAACCATCAGCTGAATTTCAGAATTAGCATTAACCCTTGGTACCCTGGGCATAGTCCCAGACCTGTTCAAGCATTTCTTGTTAGAGGCAGTAGTACTTCATAGGTCTAGTAAAATTCTGCATAATGGGTGTCCTGCTTCCCTATTAGGAAATTTCTACATCATTCAATATTACCCAATATCTAGCTACAGCAATATAAATAAGAAACATTTATTTTCCTTAGAATGTGAACTTTCCAAGTCTGCTTTATCTTTTTTGAAGTCCCAAAACTTCTGGCTAAATTGCAAGAACTCATCAGCTTATTGTGAAATGAAAACTGTCTATTAATACAAAAGAGTGCTTGCTCCTGTATGTTTAATAAACTCTTGTCGGCAGTGAAAGTCAGTGGAAAAAAACAAAACTGATATATGGAAACGAAAAAAACCTTGGCAAATTCCAAGATAAGCCAGGCTAGCTGTATGTGTATAAACATATTCTGTAATTTTTTTCCTGTTTGCCTTAGAGTATAAATATTATAATAGAGCATGATGTGTTTTTCCAGCCTTTGTCTGCAGCTAAGAAGATAGAAGCTCTGGATCTACTATAGCAACAGAAAGCTGTGTTTGTACTGGATAATTTCCATGAAAACTCTTCCTGCTTCCTCTGTGGGTTCAAGCCCAGTGTGTGAAAAGGCTATTAGCTAATTGTAGCCCTGTCATGTCTTGTTCTGCTCAGAGTGAAGCTGGTCTGTGTGTGATGCAGTGATTTAAACCGTGGAAGATGCTGTCAATTTGTGTGTGAGAGCTCCTGCTATTGTTGCAGGAAATTTTAGGGTCTTATTCAGGAAAATTTACTTCTTGTAATGTTTTCCAAAATAATTTAAAAAACTAGTCTTGCACTGCTAAGAGCCAGATTTTGATCATATTTAGTCTCACTTAATCCAGTGGAGTAAATAATCCCCATATTCCTAATCAGTTTATTAATTAGATGATAGCTACATGGATAAATTAGGCATGTGTTTTACCTGCTTCTCTCTATCCTCCTTCTGAGTGCCTCCAGACCCAGAAATGTGAACTTCCTAGAAGCTTCTCCACATATTGGGGTTCAGAGTAACCCTATCTAGTTGAGGATGTCCCTGTTCACTGCAGGGGGGTTGGACTAGATGACCTTTAGAGGTCCCTTCCAGCCCAAACCGTTCTATGATTCTGTTGCATAACTTATTCCTTCATTTGGTGCTTCAGAAACTTGATCCAAATTGAAAAACAAGAAGTGAAGATTTTCCTGCTATTTAAACACCAGAACTGTCTCCCATTGTGGTTTGCTTTCATTCCCTGTATTTTCTTTTTTTGACAACAGGACAAAGCAGTATCATTGCTTTTGTATTATTTAATACTTTCATTCATGAAAATACTGCAATATTTATAGGATATATAAAAAAGCGTTGTCATGGAAAATACAAATGGTCCTGTGACTCTCTTGAATTTGGAAATGATACTTTCAGACAAGCAAATGTCTTTGTTTAAGGCTTTCCTTAAGGAAAAGAAGAAATAACAAAAAGATACTGCAAATTCTGCCTCTTCTTAAGGCTTAGGCACTAGAGTTTACCCTTCTTCTCAATTAGGTTTGCCAAGCAGGATCTTTGTCTTTCAGAGAGATGTTGCAACCGGAGGAAGTAGATTTAACTTAATTTTAATAAATGGTGGAGATTATAGTATATTTCCTACTTTTTAGATTTCCAATCTCCTAGTTACAGCTCTTACTCAGGAAACTGAAGACACTGACCCACTGTCCTTGGTCTATCCTACATGAGAATTACCTTATGACCAGATTTAGTCTGGTTTGATCTGTCGACACTCTTCCTCCTCTCCTTTTATTTCCCCCTCCCACCCCTGAGTGCTGAATATGTGCTTCTGTGCAAAAACAATTTGTGATTCCTGAAGAGCAAAGGAGAGGCTTTAACAGTTAGAGCAACTGGTTGGAAGAAGTAGATTCTTGGCTTTAGTCTTGGCTTTTGGTACCGGTTCTGTAATTTATTGACTGAAAAATATGTAGATTATCAAAAAAGGAGTGTATTTTTCAGTTTGAATTTCACCTTAGGCTTGTACCTAATGTACCTTAATTCAGGGACTTGAAGAGAAATTTTGTTTCGGTTGATCTGAGCAGAAGCAGAAAATTAATTATCTTTAACTGTCCCCTGACATCAAGAAACATATATTCCCTGTTCCGTCACCCCCCAGCTTGGACAGAAAGTCTGGAGAGATGAACGTATTTTACCGGGAGATTATGTTGACTTAATTTAGGCTGGAAAATATATTAAATATGTGCCTACTCCATATTAAGCAGTCTTTAAACTAGTCAACGGTTGGGTTCCATCACTCTTGCTTAAATGGGGAACTCAGAAGCCATGGAAGAGGTTTAAGTGAGCTGAAAGGCTATTCCTAATAGCAACAGAAACGGGAAATTTGTTGAAGCAAGTGTAGATGAGAGTCTGGGGATCAAACCATTTCTAAAACATACTTCTGTTGTTGGCTGTGAGGGTTGTTGTTGTGGGTTCTTTTTGTTTGTTTGTTTTTTTTTTTTGCTTTAGGAACTGTGAAGTGATAGGTAAGGTGAATGGGCCAGAAATACTGACTTTATCACAGTTCCTGTCTGTGGGAGGTGATTTCTTGAGAATTATCACAGACCAGCTGTACAGAATACTTTTCTAAGGGTGTAAGTAGTAGCAGGTATATTCATACTCAGAAGCTGCAAGTTGTAGCTCTGGAGCTGTATAAGTGTAAGATTTTTTAAAATTACTTAAAGAATAGCAGTGTTTGGTCTGGCCCTCTTAGAAAGTGAGGAGAAATTGTAACCTCTAGAGCCTTAAACCAGTAATCAGGATTAAAAATAAAAGACACAACATGTTCTGGCATCTGGAAGAGGGGCTAGATAGGTCATACAGCATGTGTAAAGTTATAAACTTTAAGTAAAGGTTTAGTAAGGTCTGTTTCACCATGTCTTTAGTATTGATGGTAAGTCCAAGTTGGCTAGATTTTGCCATGTAGATAACATGAAGCAATTAAAAGACTATAGTTTGGAAAGACCTTGAAATATTGTATAGCCTGTCAGTCCTTTTGTCACCACAGGCTCAGTGACTTCAACACCATTCTTGACAGATATTTATTGAGTCCTGAAGACACCTACAGGAAGTGCAGTGATCACCTTACTGATCTACTTCAGGTCCTAACTGTCCCTACTTTATCTCTGATGTTTAATACAAGTCTACTCTGTTGCAATTTCAGATCATTGCCTCTTCCTTTATGCAAGATGAATAAGAAAATTTCTTTTTTATGGAAAATAAATTGTTCTATTCTGCTTTGGAACAGGCTTTTACGTGTTTTAAGTTTTATGATGGATTTGAAGCCAGTCAGATGTTTGTTGCTGTAAAACATAACTGCAACTCTCTCATTCTTTCCTAATTTTCTAGACTTTTATTTCTATCATTGCACTTTTCTGGATTCTTTTGTTTATTTACATTTTTATCGAAAGAGTGGCACCCAGAATTTGTCACTTTGACGGTCTTGTCTTAAAAAAAAAAATACTTATTTAGTCTCTCTTTCATAGTAACAAACCAAACCAACCAAACAACTAAACAAAAGAAAGTGTAAAACTGAAAGGGCAATATTAAAAATGTGTTCAGTGGAATCTAACAAATTAAAGCACTGTATTTATTTACTTCCTAAAAATGGAAACCTGATTAAATGTATCATTTGTCCCGTTGTGAAAAGGAAGGCATTTATCTCTAAATATTACTAAATTCTGTAACTTATTTTGTTGTAAATTAGTTATGAGACTGGAATAATTTTTTGTCCAAACAACTCTGAACAATTTATCTTGTTCAGCATATTCTACTAAGTATTCAAAGCAAGTTGTAATTGTGACTGTTGCTCTCAGAAAAGATTAACACTGAATTAATACAATAAGAAAATTGCATGCTGACTTTAACAAGGCATATTTATGTGCTTCCTTTGAAAGAGTAACAGCCTTTATAGCTCAAATTTATATATAATGTCATGGTTGAATATTTGAAACTTGATGAAGTCTTCTACCTTTATGAAGCTGGACACCCAAATCTGATTACCTGATACTTTCTTTTTTATATTAGCTATACTAGGAAATTACTAATGTGATTTGTTACCATCACATATTAGGCAAAAAGGAAACAAAGCATTGCTCAAGGTAAGAAAACATAACTGTTGCTCTCATGTGAAGTGGACTAACCATTGTTGAATTTCCACACTTGCCTAATTCTAAAAATAAAAAGGTTCCGAAACAGTATCATGAAAATCTAAAAATCAATACAAGAAAATGATCAGAGGGCTGGAACACCTTTCCTATGAGGGCAGGCTGAGGGAGTTGGGTCTGTTCAGTCTGGAGGAGAGAAGGCTCCAGGCAGACCTTATTGTGGCCTTCCAGTACCTGAAGGGGGCCTGCAGGAAAGATGGAGAGGGACTGTTTATAAGGGCATGTAGTGATAGGACAAGGGACAATGATTTTAACCTAGATCACAGTAGATTTAGATTGGACATTAGGAAGTTATTTACTATGAGGGTAGTGGAACACTGGAACAGGTTTCCCCAGGGAGATGGTGGGGTCCTCATCCCTGGAGACATTCAAGGTCAAGCTTGACGAGGCTCTGAGCAACCTGATCTAGTTGAGGAAGTCCCTGCTTACTGCAGGAGAGTTGGACTAGATTACTTTTAGAGATCACTTCCAACACAAGGCATTCTATGATACTATGACTTAACAACTAATAATAAGGTGAAAAACTCCTTCAATTCTATCAATAATAAAGCAGTTATAGGTATAAGCAGTCATTCCATTTAATAGACTAGATTAAAAAAAAGCAGCAATGTGATGATTTGTTTCTCTGTAGAAGGATTACTTTGACTCCTCTCTGAAACCTGTGTAAATAGGTAGCTATTTTGTAAAAAAAAAAGGAAAAAAAAAATTCAGACTTTATTAAATGCCCAAATTAATACATAGTTAGTATGGTGATATGTAAGTGAACTTTCTACATGCATCTAAAACTGTACTCTTTATGTACATACATAACTTTAAAAGTTTATACTTATCAATGCATAATGCAATAAGCAGAGAGAAAATGGTGAAATGATCCCTGACACAGAATAACAGCATTCTGACAAGACTTTATGCAAGTTGTTCATACAACAGCTCTTTAGTTTAAATATCAAATCATACAAAAAGAGAGTTGGCGAACTCTGGGAAGTTCAGCCAGGGTTGAGGGTTCACTTCAGTTGGCTTCACCGCTGAAAAAATGCAGTGTGGTGTAGCATCCTGCCATAAACATTCCTTGAAAAGAAGGACAAAGGTGACTGTGCTGCTTGAAGAATTCAGAGTGGGATGTCGTTTATTATTTTCTTAGAGAGTAAGTGCATATCTCAGGAAATTCTAACATGTGGAACACACTTTGATCAAGAGAGGAAAGAAGGGCCACCACAGTCAAAGAGGGTTTTACTTAGGAATAAGACAAGTAAGGCATGTCAAATGATTAAGCTATGACTTGCACTCTGGCATTAGCTTCCTGGCTAAAGAAACTCATTTTGACCTGTAATACCTTATCCTGGAAATGCTGATATATGCAACCATTAGTAATCACATGTATCCCAGAATCCATTGTGGTATTTGTGGATAAAGTTTGTGTGCAAATTCTGGGTAAGTTTGTGAGTATAAGAAATCTCCGGGAAGTTCAACTGAGACAATTGGTCGAGCTGATGTCTTATAGGTTAAATCAGATGGAAAAGAGATGTAAGCATCAATCATTTGTGGACCAGATAAGTGCTCTGATTTCTCAGGAGTGAACTTTTTTTCAGTGATGTTCTCTGTATGTGAAAGTCTTCCTTTGTCTCAGACTGAGATTGAGAAATCTGGTGCATTAACAGAAGAAATTTCACCTTTGATGCATCAGCATTGTTTGACTGAACATTTTATTGAACAGTTCTTAATCAGGCCTAAACAGTCTTCCATTTCTCTAACTCGGTTATGCTCAGCTCCCAACTCTGTAAGCCTGTTATCTACTTGTGCCTGTTTGAATCAGAGTAGCCCAAGTGAAGTCAGTGAGAATATTCTTTGGTTTAAAATTATTCATGGTTTATAATATTTGCAGTTCTTGGAATGAGAGAAAAAATGAAGATAAGATAGCCATTAATCTAAGCTTTACATATTTGCATAATTTAGATGGGTACTCTTTTGTTAAAGATAAATGAATGATGAATAACCGTTTAAAGACCTTAGAGGACTTAATGATTTAATCTGTTTTCCTTCTACTCATTCTTAAATGTTTAAAAAGCCTCAGTAACCAGATGATAGAAGAACTAGGAAACACCATTTCATGTGAAACAATAGGGGCTGTCTGCATGGGTGATACAATATGGCTACAGGATTTCTGCTCTGAAACTGCCTTTGGAAACTGTACTGGCAATTCTTAAAATAGCAGCAGTCATTTATCGCTAATTGAATTATTATCACATATTAGCTATTTACTTATTTGCCTTTACAAGTAAATTTATTCAGAGTGTAGCATCAAGAAGGAAACAGAAGAAAAATGTGTGGAAAAAATTAAATGTAAATGAAGAATAATAAATCCTCTAACCTAAAGTGAAATGTTTTCCTCTTTCACCCAGCAAGTATGTTCTACGAAGAAAAGCCTCAGCCACTCTTCAGCTCCCTTGGAAGCTCAGTGTGCTGCAGCTCTGCTGTACATCTAGGAGGTAAGAGGTCCCTATGTCTTTGGATGGTGTTTGCTGGTGCTTATACAACTTTACCTGGACTCACTGCTATGAAAGGATGCAGTCAGCTTTTTGTGTTTTATTGCAAATAACTTCTAACTCCAGAAAGAGGAGTTATAACATGAGCATCTATTTCTGCAAGATCTTTGATTAGGTTTCAGTTGCAAGATTGTAAACAGAAGGTTGGGAAGAACAGTGTATGAAGGTGTCTATCATAAATATTTCACAGTAAGTACCTTTCTAATGCTTTGACTAACTTTGCTGAGATCATCAGTGCTTGTCTTATCATTAGAGGTATGAATGTAAGCAAAACAGCAGACCCTATTTTCTGAACGCAGACTTCAGATTGTCTAATGTTTTGTCTTGCTTTCCTTGAAAATGGGGTGAAGAAACAGTGTTTTGTTTTTTCTTGTGTACATAACATTTTCTGGAGTACTCATTCCTCCGACTCACCTTCTTGGTAGGATAGCCTTTGCATTTCAGCTACAGTTCCTTCAACTTGAGATAACATCATAGCAAAGACCAAAATCTTTCTTTTACATTTCACACACCAGAGATCACAAAAAAGTGAGTGCTGGGCAATAATTCTGCTAGGTAAATGGTTTGTTGCCGTCTTCTAATAAAGATCACATATCACACATTGATAAGACACAATATAGGCTGAATAAGCAGGCACTGAGAACAAGCAACCTTCTCTCAAGCTATCAGTTTGCTTGACTGCTTTTGTTTTCCAACATTTTTATGTCAGCAACGGGGTAGGTGGCCATGGTTTTACATTCATAATCTAGAGGTTATCAGAGCCCTCAGTCAGCTACTGTGTGAACTGCTGTTTACTGCTATCAGTGACTAATACTATTGAATGATTAGTTCACCCATGCATTTAAGCTGTAAGTGTGCCTACATACCTTGCTGAATCAAGGACTTGTGTAGACCTGCTCTTTGGAGACAGGGTACTTCTGTAAGGTAATATTCCCTTAATATTAATGAACCATATGAAAATTATTGAGATAAAAGCATTATTTCCACAGTGGAGGAGACGGAGGAATCTTCCTTTGTTCTAGCACTGGCAGAGCATCAGTGTCTGGAGACTATTTATATCACAATGAACCAGAAACAGGAGTAGCTTCTCTCCCAGCTTCTTCCTTGCTGATTCCTCCCTCATGTATCTGCAGCCAGCACAGAAGCTTTGAGGAGAAATAGAAGAGTGATTAATACCCAATCTTCTAAAAATGATGGATAAAGAATTACATGTGGCCCCGTGTGAGATCATTAACATCTCTCTGATGGAACATCTCAGGGTCATATGAAACAGAGTAACTTTAATTGTCCTCTCAGGATGGACTTTTTACCTCTTCCACAAAAATTTTGAACTTTGATATTTAGCTTTTATAAAGAAATAATGCATTGTACTTTAATAAAATGCATTTAATACAAAACTGCTTCTAAAAATTCTTTTAATAATCCCCTTAAAAATTTTGCCTTCAGCTGTCTGTGACACTGGAAACTCAAAGTATTTTCTTTAGAGTGCCTTTTTTTTTTTTTTATTTATTCAGAAAGTAGTTTGAGAATATACCTACTATTTTTTCCAGAACTTTCTTTTTACCTGAACAAAACTGCTGTTCATTGAAATAGAGCTTATTATCATGACAATGCTTCTACAAATCTATAGTCCCTATTATAATGGGAAATTGTCATCAGGAAACTGAAAGGATTTAGTACAGATTTCTGGAGATCATAGGCTTGCAAAATGAACCTAGTACTATCTGTGCACTTTTCTATGAAATATGTGACAGTATTTCTCATAAACAAAGCTAATCTTGATAATTCATTTAGTCCTTTTTGATATACCTTATTTATCTAGAACTACATCACAAATCCCACATTATTATGCAACTGCAATATGTGAGCGTATCTGGCCTTGTGTATTTTTATGATTGTACCTTTATATTCATTGAATCCATAGGAAATGAAATAAACCAATATGAAGAAGGGTAAGGAATTTTGTTGAGGATTATCTGTCTGTTATTAGACAAAAGATGAATGGTAAATTTTCTGTTCCCTAGTCAGAGGATTGCAATTTTAGGCTTAGATTTCTGGTGTAAATCTGTAATATCAGTCTTTCTTCAGCAAAGTTCTTTTTAATTCATCTCTTTTGATGATGCAAAGTAGCAGTAAGGTGGAAGGCAGACCTGTGAAACACGGGAAACAGATCTGTTAGGACATTTGAGGTGATTCTTGCAATATTTCTCCTCCTGGTTTTAATACATCTTTAATGGAAACAGTGTCAACTAAAACAAAACAAACAATCAAACAAAACAAACTAAAAAAGGCAAAAAAAACCCACAACAAAAGGGCTAACTATGTACAAGGTATCCATTCATGAGGCCATCATCCTCTCCAAGTTAAGTCTGCATATTCAGCTTCTCTGAAGGCCAGACTTTCAAATACCAAAGTTGCTCTGAAAGTTATCTATTTTGTGAATATTTACAAAGAAATTATCTGCCTAATTTTGTTTCTTCATGATACACAGAGTCTGACTCCTTGTATAATTCCTTCCAGAATTGTTAGCATTACTAATATTAAGTTTATCTATTAGGATATTGTCTGACATGCTGGAGGACTTTCAGATGTTTAGGTGTATTATAACTTCACTAAAACCAGTTATTGAATATATATTAGATCTGTTCTTTCTTGTAATTTTTCTGGCTTTGGAATTGTGTAGCAATTTTAATGACAGATATATGCTCAAGTTTCTTCAGTTTTATGTGGAAGATATGTAACTGCAGAGGGAGTCATCTTAATCCTATGAGTTCTTGTAATTTCCCTTCTCAAAACAAGACTGGCTAGATATAAACCATGGAACAGGGATGCTTCAGGAATATATGCCGTCTTCTCAATTTGCAGAAATAGCTCAGTTAAATTTGGACTCGCTGTTTTTTCCTCTATGCTGCACTCCTCTTCCTTGATAGACTTTAATTTCCTTAGGAAGGATTTATTTTGCATAAAATGGAGCCAATTTGGTCTAGCTAGGCTGAGACTTCAGGACTAACCATGTTGTACTGGTTAAATATAGATATAAGCTTCCAGGATAATGAAGACCTTGAGCTTGTAATACCAAAAAAATCAACAAATAATAAAAAAATAAATCGATCTAGATTTTTATTGGTCAAAAATTAGCTAGATACTCTTACCAAAGACATTAACTTTATTTTTAAAAAATCACCCTTTGCTTTAATTCTTACTTTTCTTCCCTGTCTGGTTGGGAGTTACACTTGTATTGTATTCTTAGACAGAATTTTACAAATTCAGGTTGTTCACAGAAGCTGTGTTAAGGTTGTCACAGCAACTGAAGGCAAGAACTACCTTGCTTTTGCAGATTCTTACTTCGAATCAAGTATTATTGCCAAATGAGGGGAGGCTAAACTTTGTGAAACTTTATAAAAGCCACATGCCTATTAATTCTTTCTGTTGCTATTGACCTTCGCTCTTAACTGATCAAAATCAACAATTTCACTATATCTAATGTAACAGCCTACTCATTTGGCTGTGAATAATATTTACTCAGCTGGATGAAATGCACAGCTCAAAGACCAAATTAGCTTGTGAAATGTTATCTAAAGGTACTTTCCTGTTCCCTAGATGTTTGATACAGAAGCAGGGACTAATGAGTCCCAAAGGGCAGACTCCCAGTCTATTTTTAGGGTTTATAAAATCCAGCAATGCACATGTTTGTTCGCATTCCATAGAGACCAGAAGAATAAACAAATATGACAGTTCTGTGTATTTCTTTTCCAATAAAACAAAACAACAAAAAATCCAATTATTTTGAAGCTTTTCATTCAGCAGTTATAGAATTAACACCTTTGGACTTAGAACTCCAGCTCTCTCTTAGTTCTCTTCCCTTCAATCCACATATTTGTGTTTTCCCCATATAGCTCTGTTCCCTATATATATACAGAGCCTGATACTCATCCAGTTTCAGCTGGATGTGTTTATGCATCTATATGCAGCATAGGAAAATCTTAAGTGAATGAAAAAGCTTCTTTAAGAAATGTAAATGAGAACATGATCCTCTGTTATGGCACGGGTGATTTTATCTCACAAAAATAATCCAGATAATGAAATACAAATTCATACAGGTGGCAGATTTTCTAAATTAAATCTAATTTCTAATCAGAAAGAAGCCATAGTCCTTGTGGCCCTATTGGTTTAAAAGCATAAACTGACTCCATTGTATTTCGTTCCCCTTAAAAACTTTTTCATGTTTTTTGGTGTTGTTTCTTTGTGGTTTTTTTTGAGGGGGAGGGTACACTGACATTCTGCTAGGCAGTGACTGAGTCACTAACACATATGCAGAGGGGATTGTTACTTCTATACTCATGCATATACATATACACTTACTTTACCTTAAAGACAGCACATTTCAGTTTGACATTTATTTCAGTTTTAGTATGTTGACTTACTACCTGTACTGACATCCTCCCTGTGATATGGTGTCCTCCACCATTCCACTGTTTAGAGCAACAGCTGATTTGAAAGAGCTTAAAGTCCTTCATCTTGCAGACACTGTAGAAGAGCTCTTAGATGATAGATGGTGAGTTTTTGCATAGAAAGAAAGGTAATTTTATATTTATTTATTAAAAATTATATAATTTCTTTCTGCAATTTGTTTATAATAGGGAACAAGAAATTTAATTTTCCCAGGAACATGAGCATTACTATAAAAATAAGTAAGTTAAAAGTGCAGTTTGCTCATAAGGTCTGTCTTCCATACATCTGTGTTCTGCAGCTCCTTTCTTACGTCAAGAGACTTGACAGTTTTCTATGTCTTGATCAATGACATACTAAAATAAGGTCATATGGTACCTAGAGAGATACTGAGCAGGGATACTAAGGAGATATCAGAATTTGCAGTTAATATGAAGAATTATTCTGTTTTCTTCTCTTTAAAACAACAGAGTATTTTTTAAATAAAATGTTTATGCTCAGAAGGGAAGGGAATGAATACAAACCTGCATTCTTTAGTTCTTTGAATCTGAATGAAAAATTAAGTTATAATTATTGGATATTTTCACTTATAAAATGTAATTTACAAGTTTTTGAAAATAAAATGGATTATTGTATAAGCACCTGAAATCTTGATCATGAAAGGAACAGACTAGCAATGAACCATTGGGCTCATCTCACCTTTGATGTAAAAGAGAGAGAAATGGTTTCTCATTTAAAGAAAGACAAAGTACTATGCAGTAATGCAAACTATACATGTGTTCAGTCATAACAGTATATGAAACTTTCTTATTTATGGTCATTGTAATCAATCTCAACCTTAAATCCTATTCTTAATCTAAATAAGTTCTATATTAGAAATAGTTAGGTTTAAGACCCAGTTTCAGTTGAAAAGGCTCTTCTAGCATCTCACTGTTTGCTAATTAGAATTTTTTTTCTTATTTACAGCTTAAATATATTCATGGACACTTAACGTCTGTCTGTTTTTCTGGGATAGTCTAGTAGGTTAAATAGCCCCTAGTGGCAAGCTCTCCTCCTAATGCTTGACTTGCATTTATTAAGAGCAATCTTATCTCCTCCTATTACACTTTTTTTTTTTTTTTCTGAGATAACAAACTAGGCTGCTTTAGGTGTTCACTATATGACTATATTAAGGGTATATATACCCTTAATGCAAAACCTGATATCTATCCTTCCTGTTACTGCTGTTGTGATCAGGGTGAAGAGCAGAGATATGTGAGCAGCTTTTAATCAGTTAACTTGAGAGTGGGTAGCAGTCTTGACAGTAATTTATCCCACACCAAACTGTTGTTGTAATGGAACAGTTGACAGTACCTAAGCTTGTTAGGTTAAAGCTAGTATTCCTACACAGCACTATCTATTATCTTCTGTTACTGAAGTTTAGAAGTAACTTTGGCCTCCTCTCACAAGACCAGTGTGCTCTTCCCCTGGCATTCTAATAGTCCTTCCTTGAAACCAGTACAACTTGGGTGAATCTTGTTGAATATAAGTGTCTGGAATATAAAAAAAAATTCCCAAGAAGTATATAATAATATCTTCATTTTCATGACCATATTCTTTTGAGTATATTATTTTGTCATTTCCCAGTATTGAGCTGATATTTGAAGCAAAAATCCCTAGCAAAGTATTAATGAGTTTTGATTCTTGTAAGTTTGATGCTGTTTCTGCTACCCTTGAGGTTACCTAGATCTTTCTTGTTTGTTAGTCTATTCTTACTCTGCATTGGCAGATAGCTTTGTTTTACTGGCAAATATCATTAGCATTTTTCTGAATTTCATGCTGCAGTCAGTAATGAAAAATTGAACAGTTGTAAGAACGGAAGAAATACGTTACTGAGTCAGACTAGTGATCTGTCTATCCCAGTGTTATGCTTCCAGCAGTGTCAGTAGGAAATAGCATTTAGAGAGCACATGTGCACCTCAACTTTGACTGTGGTCCATGGCAGAACCAAAAATAATTTCTTAAGGTGATAGCCCTCCAGGTTGATCCTATTCCTGTGTAACACAGCAGATATTTTTCCAACTTTCAATTATTCCATGCATTCCTAATTTTTACTGTCTAACGAAAGACTTCCCATGTGATACTAACTGCCATCAGCACAATTTGGATACTTGCTTCCATATACTCATTCATTTGCATGCACTAAAATCTGTTTTTCTAATACGTTCAGCATGTTTTAGTGTCCAAATTCCATGAGGAATTTTATAGATGGGCATCTTGCTTTTACTCACTACCTGAGGCAAATATCCTATAATCTTCTTCCTGATACAGTAAGAGGAAGTCCTTTCTCTAAGAGTGCTATAACAGTAAAGATGCAAAAAGACCTGAGAGCAGCACCCTGGGGGTAACACAATACATGTTTTATGGGCATAAACAGAGATTTTTAGGTGCTTAAACTGGAAATGAAGTTGTTTTCTTGCATCTCTGTTGCTCCTGAGTACTCTTTCTTGTTGAAGGACCTTTTAATCAATTTCGATTTATAGGAAATTGAGGATCTGATATGTATTTACACTTACAGCTAGTCCTTAAGAGAATCTAGTACCTCTGAAGAAGAGTTCTCCTGCCAGTGGGGAAATCTGTGATTGTGTAAGAGTCACAGTGATCACTGAGAGCAATGAGTTAATTTTTGCATACTTCATGCTTTGCTGTAGTTTGTTTTCGTTTAACACAAAAAGCCTTAGAAGATTGTAAGACATTACAGGTAATCAAAAATATTTTCTACCTTATTTCCAACATTTTATGATGAAATATAAGTTTACATAGCAGTACAGTTTTAAAGCTTCTGAAAGACCAGACCAAATTCATATGTGTCATCAGTAGGGCTGGTCAGCACATAGGCCAGTAGAAGGCATTCCTTCTGGTAGAGCTTGAGTTCACTGACACAGTAAATTTACCCTCATTATTTTTTCTTCCATCAGCTTTATTGTCATGCAAAATCCTCCCACTCCAAACTGTTTTAAAACCTCATTAAAATAAATCCATTTATGGTACATTTCACCTAGACTTTCACATCAGCTTTTAGTTCCAAGAGACTTTTCACTTACCAAGAATTGTCTTGCTAACTTTTATCAATGTAAACTTTTGCTTTAGCTGCACAGGTGGACTCAATTCAAACAGTTTGGTAGCAAATAGTTGCCTAATTCCCTCAGCTGAGTGTCATCATGCAGCAGGTAAACATTTTTTTTTTTTCCCTTTTAAATATACAATGCCTTGAAAATTGAAACTGATTGCAAATACTAAATTTCCAGCCACCTCCAGCTCATGGTCAGAAAGCGCTTTCACCCAGCCCTGAAAAAGAACAATTCACACTGTAATTTTCCCATGTTGTTGGCATGATTGTTGCCTGATTTGAGACCACCTGAGGAGCTTGAACATACACAAGATCATAAAACCCAGAGAGGTACACAGGGTCCTGAGAGAATAGGCTGATGTAGGTAACCAAGCCGTTCTCCATCATATTTGGAAAGTCGTAACATCAAGCAAAGTCCACAGTGACTAGCAAAAGGGAAAACATCACACCCATTTTTTAAAAAGGGTAAAAAGCAGAACCCTGGATATGTAGCACCCAGTCAGCCTCACCTCCATGACTGGTTAGATCATGGAGATCCTTGAAGACATGGAACTCATGCATAATCACACCTGCATAATCTAGCAGCCTTCTACTATGCAATGTCTGCATCAGGGAACAAGGAGAGAGCTATGTTGTCATCTACCTATACTTCTGTAAGGCCTTTGATATGTTCCCCCACAACCCTGTTTCTGCTAAATTGGAGGGAGATGGGTCTGATGGATAGATCGTTAGATGCATAAGGAACTGGATGGGTGGCTGCATCCAAAAAGTTACAGTTAATGGCTCAGTATGCAAATGGGAACCAGTAATGAGTTCTCAAGGGTCCGTACTGGGACTGTGTCCATACTGGGACTAAAGACTATGTCCCTATCAGTGACATATAGAGAGGAATTGAGTGCACCCTCAGCAGGTTTGCAGGTGACACCAAGCTGTGTGGTGCAGTTGAGTCACTGAAGGGAAGGGATTCAGAGGCATCCATTGACAAGCTAGGGGAGCGGGTCTATGTGCACTTTTTGAAGTTCAAGAAGGTTAAGTGAAATGTCCTGCACCTGGGTCATTCATATGAATTCATGCTGGTGATGTGCTGTCACCTGCCTAGACTGAGACACTTACATGGAAATCATTATTATTATGCTCTTCATTGCACATAAAACTCATGTTAGTCCTTGACTTGAGCCACTTAATTGTTTTTCCAGTAGTTCTGAAAGCACTGCAGGGAATTTGTGCATAGTGTTTAAACTTGTAATAAACTGATGTGGAACTCCATGTAATTCTTCAGCTTTTCAGACAGGCTTCAAAAAGTCAATGAATAAGAAGACACTTCTTGATTCTATTCTTGCTTTTATCCCATTACGTGTCAGCTTGTATACTTTATACCAATGCCCCTTTAGCATATTCTGAGAGCATATTCTTTATAATGTTTCATTTTAAAAGGAAACATTTAATCTAATGATTACTAATTCCATCAGGACTTTTCTCATTACTAAAAATAAGCTTCTGCCTCTAAACTTATTTGGTCATCAAGGCCCATGTTCGAACACTGTATCAATGAGCACATTTATGTGTCATCAAATACTTCTTGTGACTTTTATTTTTATTTTTTTAATCCTTTGGTAGAATTTGTCTTTCTGATTTTAACAGAAATGCTGATGTTACGTCCTTACTTTCAGGTTTCATACTTAGAATAACTTCTGTTCTCTATTTTTTTTCTGATCATGGTCCAAAACTCACATCCATTTTGTGTCTCATCCTACTCATCCAATGTCTAGAATATTCACATCCGGATAGACTGTGGACATCAGTGCTTTCTCAAAATGTTCCATCTGTACTCAAGCACCTTTTAGATACTTACATTCAGATCTCAAGTCCCTTTTCCTCTAATTAACTTAAAATCTCTGTGCACTGCTTCCATGGAACTACGTTGTATTGGAATGTGAGGAAAATGGGATGCTTTGCTTCCAGACTGATGCCAGGATCTTATATTCAGGATACTGGAAAGACTGAAACCAGTTCTATGAAATACAGTGCTATGACTAAGTAACATCTGGGAGAAAGAATACATTTAATACAAGAAAGGATAGACAGAGTTTGCAATGGAGTTTCAGTGATGTTGACTAAGAAAAGAAATCCTCGCTGTCAAACCTGAGCCCCACCCTAGCTTGTCTGCCTTAAAAAGGAGGTGGCTGGGAGCCAGGGCTGATGCTTTTATGTTATCTGCATTTGATTGAGCTCGTCACCCGGGCAAATTTCCTTCATCCAATAGGCTTGTCACAGAAAGAGTTGATCAAATCAAAGTGCTGTATCTACACAGCCCTTAATCTCATTCCTACTTCAGAGTATCCCTGTGTAGTCCTCTTTTCTTTGTTGTTTGCTTCTTATGCAAACAACATCTAGACAGTATCTTTGCTAAAATTGCTGTGATCTATTTGTTCCCAGTGCTCCAGTTGGAAGGCTGTAACAATTAAGCTCACGGATGAGATGGCTAGAAACCATATTTGCAGTTAAAGACAGACACAGGTTTTATAATGTTTATTAAAACATTTGATTCACTTATCTGATCTGCTCAGAAAAAGATAACATTCACCCATTTATATTACAGTTAGTTACTGTATATGGCTGTCTCCAATGGAGTCGCATTTTGTGGTAGTTACTAGACTTACCTTTACACGACAGCTATTTTTTTTTTTCTCCTTGTGGAGGCTTATTTTCCTTAATTGGTCTTCATTGATTTTAAAAAAGTGACTAATGCTGTGTATGTGAGTGTTCAGCTGTGGCTATAGGAGACCAAAAAGGATATAGTAATTGCATGCTCTTTTTGTCTCATTGCTTCTAAAGGGGAAAAGAAATGAATTGATAACTTCTAATATCTTGCTGCCAGAATTTCTTGATGTATTTATTTGATTTTGCTGCATGAATCTTCATTAACCTAGTATCTGCTCACACACTGTGAGTGTTGCATAGAAAAATCTCACCATACATCTTTATCAGGCAACCTGAGTAGTGCTTAAAATCCTTCCAGAGATAGACTGGATCTTTACTGCCTCCTTTAGCTTCCATTTGGATTTAGATCCCTAGAAGAACCTACCCAGGTGAGGCACTTATAGTACCTATACACACTTGAAAAGGCTGATGTGTGGGTTAGAGGTATATATGTGTAGAGTAAGGGTAAACTGAAATTGATTCCAAGCGGTACGTCTTATGAACTAACAATTTTAGGACAAATGATACAGTTCTATCTAGAACATTGTCTGCACACTCTTGCACCTGTATATACTTTATTAACTGTTGAAATACCAGGTTAGCCTTGCAGCTTTTCACTGAATATCTCTGTTTCATCTGTAACTTTGTATGATTAAACATATGTAAGGTTTGCTGTATACATCTATTTGTCATTACATTATTTCTCCTTATGCCGTGGTAGGTTTTCTATCTCCATCTAAATTCTGGAATGGAGAACTAGGAACACCTAATATTAGTTTATAAATTAATTAACTGTCAACTGAAAGAAAATAAACCCTGATACAATTGTAGATTGTGATACAAACTCCCTCTGCTTTCTAGGCCAGAATTTTTTGTTAGGGACTTCTAGTTCTCTTTAATTTTCTTCTGGAAGCAGGAGGGAAGTGGGAGGTTGCACTTGAGTTTCTGTTTTGCCATGGGGCTCATCATACTAAAATCAAGTGGGTGATTTCAGTACAAAGCTCTTCGATTATGCAACAAGAAATCATGTAATAGCACAATTGCTTCAAATCCATAGAATTATTTTAATTAACTCACAGTAATGCTTGCCTTTAATTCATAAAAAAAAAAAGTCAAAGAATTTATGCAAATCAGGAAAATGACATTGAAAATGTTGTTAGATATTATCTGATTTTTGTTCCTAGGCCCTCTGGAGTCCATTGTTGCCTGAAATGGCTATGGGTACAGCACTAGCATCAATGAGAAATGATCTATTCATAAGGCTCAGGCAAGAAATAAAAAAGAGATGGTATTCTGATTAAACTAAGATTAAGTCAAAAAATGTGACAAGAAAAAGGCTGTACAGAAACCAGTAGCAGCTAGTAGAAGTTTACCAATAATTTCTCTGATAATTTGCAAACTGGACAGAGGTTAGAGATATAGCCACTCTATAAGAAGTTGAAATTTCAGGGTGAAACAATAATATGTATTTGATTCTTTTTTTTTTTCTGGGAAAATAATGCAGACAAGGAGGTTCCAGTAGATTAAATAAACCAGCTGTGATACACATCCTGGGGCAAGAGGAGCCATTTCAGTATGCAGACAGCTGTATTTCTTTGATTTCTATGGGAAATTTCACACTGATGTGAAGAAATGTTTCACAGAAGAAACTTGCATTCGAACAGTCATGCTCCTGTGAAAAGCTTTGATTTTGAAGAATTTATTTTTTTTTAATCAGCTGTCTTCCTCCCCAAAAAACTCCACTGCTTTAAAAAACATCCTTCAAGCTCTTCAGATGTGAGTAGGTTTATCAGAAAGTGAAGGACTTGGACACAAGGAGATCTGTTCCTTTCTGGAAAAGAAGTGGTGCTACTGCTCGAGCTCAGAGTGTCATGAGTGGGATTTTTAGAGCTCCTTGGTGTGTCTGCATTAAATATGTGTATACAGGTAATGTTACTTTGTCAGTGGTGCTATATTATGCAGCCGAACATCCTGACATGTTATATAAGACACCTCTATGCACAGCAATAGACTGTAAACTACCAGCTATTTCTAATTTGTGTTAATACCATGAAGTCAGAATATTTGACAGAAAACAAGCCAACTGAAACTACTTGTTACCCATGAGCACCACTATTTATTAAGCTAACACTTCTCTTTCAGTGCCACATGTGAAAAAAATGCATATTTCAATGTCAGAAAACATTCCATCTGTTAGGGGCTTTTTTCAAGCATTTGAAAGACTGTGACATTGCAAAAAAAGGATCATATTTTATCAACGCTATTACTGTTTCTTGCAGATGACTGTGAAAAGGCCACTGTTTTGCTAGAGGCTACCAAATATTGCTTTCTGTGTCATAAGTCACAGTAATTTGAAGTAATGATAACAGTTATCTTTGGAATATGTTTTACTTTAGGTGACCAGAATTTTTATGGTGTACTTGGCAGATGCTAATTTAAGAAAACCAAAAGCAGTGATTACCATCTGATTTATTTTTTGCTACAGGTGAACCCTGCAATTTAGCTCTTGTCAGCATGCAAATTAAAATTGTCTTATGCTATTTAGGCTGGTTATATAGCATTAATGTGATTGCTTATGCTCCTTCTGTCTCATGGACTTGAAGTGCTCATTTGAGGCTCATCAGCAGTGTGCTATCTTTGGTGACAACTACTGTAAATGCACTCTGGGGAAACTTATTTAAGAAACCAGAGCTTTTCAAGGTAAATGTTTTCTAGTGTTTCATTCCAGTCCTCTGTGATTTTATCAGAAACCTATTAAAGATGACTATCTGTAAAGTTTGTGGACTGCTACCTTGCAAGTTAATTCTCATCTTGCTGCAAACAAATATGGCCTTGGGAAGAATGAAACAGAGCACTTGCTAGAGTTTCAACCTCTATTGAAAAAAACCCAAGCCTGTGTTAGAGTTTGTTTAGAGCAAAGCAGAAAGAATAAGAACTTTTCATTGTGGAATCCACGACATTCGGATGTATTTCTTTAAAAAAACTGGTTTTGGAGATTGGATCAGTTTTCTTACTCAGAGGCAGTGAGCTTCACTCAAACTTGAGACACTAAGCATTATACTCAAGTAAAAATCTTCTTTTACCCATGATTTTTGTTCTCTCTCGCCTCTTTCCCTTTATTTGTAGTTTTATGACGGAGGTTATGGAAGGGACAGGATATCTGTTGTTTTAGCCCTGATCTCTGGGAGGGATGGTGTTCCCCTTCCTACTTTATGTGTTGATGGTGGAATGAATGGTGCTGACTGTTATTCTTTTCTTTCAATGTTAGTCAGTAAGCAGAAAATAATATTCTTCAGGAAATTCTAAAATTCTGAAGATTTCCTGCTTTTGAGGGGAAATAAAAGGTATATTTTGAAGTTTGGTTTTTTTTTTCAAATTAATGACAACATTTACTTCAAATATTTATAAGGTTAAATCAAATCTTGCTGCATGGAGTTTTGAGGCCAGTTATGGTACTCTGTTGGTGCTGTCAGGAACTGGGAGTCCTAAAGCCACAAGGAGCAATAAATGAGTGAGCAGCCTTTCAGCCCACCAGCTTAACTGCAAAGGTATCCAGCCTTCTGCTGCTTCTTCCAGATGGGTGGGGAAGCTGGCTTGGTCTGGGGTTTATGTGTTTCCCAGACACCTTGTTATACAGCTTTTCTAATACCAGGGCTTGCAAACCCTGCAACAGATGGGGTTTGGGCACAAAACCAGCAAAAATGTCTGTTTTCCCACACAAGGACATGGCACATGTTGAGACTGCCCTGGAACGAGGGAAAGCCAGGCCAGCCAGCATCTGTGAGATGATGCACTGGCAGAAGCGTGACAGATTCCTAGCCAAACTCTGTGTGTAGTTCAGTAAGAGTTTTAGGGAAACATTGTTTTCAACAAATTGGCCTCTTACATGCATCTCAGTAACAGTCAGGAAATTCTCCATCAGCTGTAGATCAGAGACCTCTGTGAGGTCCCACAGGCTTGGGTTTGTCACTGCTTTTAATGCAGATTCACATGATGTCCCAGGGCACATGCATGTGGGAAAAGCATTCAGTGGTGGAATATTGTGGAAAATAAGTGGTTTCATGAGAAATAAAAAGTAAAAAATTCAGCTTTGCCAAAGTAAGACTGGAAAAGATACAAATTATTGAGCACTTGGAAGACTGGGATTGAAAATGCTGCCTTCTACTTCATTCGTATCAGATCCAGATGGCACAGGTAATGTTTTGCAGTTTCTAGGCAAGTCAAGGGCTGAGACAATAGCAAACAGCCTGATGTTTAAGTTGTAAGGAGAGCAAATGATAAATTATGTGGAGAGAGCAGCAAACCAATCACTTGGAATGTATTACTCTGTCTCTTTTGTTATGGAATTTACCCACGTTTTTCAAGAAAATCATAGCTTGGGCCGAAGTCAGGCCTTCCTGCAGAAGTTCGTGAGCAAGAGTGCTTCTTAGCTGAGGCACATATGCAAGTATGTTCTTGATCTCTCTCCTCTGAACGCAGCCAAAGTCAGAGCGGTGCTTACTTTGGATGTTCCACTGTGTTATGGCAGCAGACAAGCATGTTTGCAGAGTATCTGAAAGCTGTGGCTTTTTTATGTGGCTTTTTTTTTTTTTTGGCTCCAACAGTTAATGCCAGAGTTATGCCTTTATGAAATCTCTGGGACAGAAGGCAGTATTTGGTCTGAAATATTTGTACATGGTTTATAACCATGTGTCGTTCTCTATCTAATCCAAAGCATCTTTGTCTTTCTGAGTGTGTTGGTAGCAGACAAATCCTGTATAAATGACTATGGGACATTAGCTTTAGTTTAAATAATAAGAAAACATGGTTGTTTTAATTTAGCCGGTCCAACAATGTTTCAGATATTTCTTGTTTCTGAAGTGTGGAATCCTGATAAAAACATCATAGATTTTTATTCAATTAAACAATCAATTTCTACACGGTTAACTTCAGATTAGCTTCTTTCATAGATCCACACAAAGAAATTTCCAAACAATTCGGGACCATTCAAATGGTAAGTGCAGTGAAAGCATTATGTAATTGGTAACCAGAGTAACTTAGCATGTTTTCTTAATTTATTTAATAGGAGGCTGTGACAATCATACTGACATACATTTCTTAAATTTTAGCCTTGGCAAATGACAGTTGACTTGAAACAAATAGCACTGGAAAAATTAGATACATTTGTACAGTAATTTAAGGCCAGAAATGCAGTCAGTGGAAGTGACCATTTGAACATGTATTAAAGAGTCATAAATAGCATTTCAGATTTACTTTGCCTTCAATATTGTATTTTTTTCTCAAATCTTATTAAAAGCTGTCTAAAATAATACTAAAAAAAAAATCTAAGACATGCTGTTTGCCTCTTGTTGTGTACATTTGTAGCACTAATGAAATATATATATATTTTAATGAAGTCTACTATCAGTCAAGGACCCAAACCTTTTCACCACTAGGAGACACTAGGAAGATTTCCCATTGGTGTGGGGTTTGTTTGTTTGTTTGTTTTGTTTTGGGGTTTTTTTGGTTTGCTTGGTTTGTTTTGATTTTTTTGTTTGTTTGTTTGGGTTTGGTTTTGGTTGGTTTTTTTTAGGGAAAACTATACTTGAAGACACTTAAAAAATACTGAAGTTGCTGCGAGTGTTAAAAGACTGAACTTTGTTGTCAGTGACTGTTCCCTGTCAATCAAGTTGAAGGAGCACAATGTTTATTCACTCCCTGAAGGCTCATGCTCTGCCGAAAGCCAAGCAGAGATGCTTTGTTAAGGGAAGACCCTGATTTCTGACCACAGTATGGGGGCAGTGAGGTTAAAGCACATCACATCTGCCATTCCTTTTCACGGCAGCCCAGTGGGAAAACAGACAATGACCATAAGGATGTATGTATTTCAAAAATGTATTTCAAACAAAGTCAGGCAGGAACACTGTGTAAGATTTGTGGACTGTGAAGTACATGGGATTCTGAAGCAAAGGGACAGTCTCTGACTCCTAAAGAATATAAAAGAAAATTTGGTTTTCATCACTAGTCAAAAGAAACTGAAAAGTCATGAAGCCTCAGCAGTCAGAGCCTTTTCTCTTCTCTGTTTCACACAACTGATCCATGGACCAGACGACTAGGGCACACACAGCTGGGGGCTCATCGGTATGAAAGCCTGAGCGAAAGAAGGCGGTGAGAGATTTGAGTCTGAGTGGGTAAAATTAACCTGCTTAGAGATTTCTTAAAGTGAAGTCACCCCTCAGTTCTCCAATCTTGTCCTTGAGTTTTGTTGCGCTAATTTCTCCAGATCAGTTTTACAGCCAAGATGTATGATGTTGATGAAGAATGAAGCCAGTGTGAGAGCACTGAATGCTCCCACTTTTCTGCAGCAGCTTCTCTGCTCTGATGTGTCAGATGAGAATGTCCTATGAAAGCATCCTCTGAAGCTCTCCTTTGGTTGAAGAGTGTGCTGTGGAGCAGGGGTGAATGCAGTCAGAGTGATTGATGGGTCTTACTAAAGAGCCCCTTTAAAGCACCCTTTCATGCACATATTCCTGGCTAGATTACAGTGAATTTAGCTTATAAATCCATATAAAGAACTAAGAATAATAGAGTCTGATTTACTGCTGTGTCACTAACTCTGGACTCAATTGAGTTACACAAGCATAAAATTCAATAGTGAATAAATCCATAATATGTGCCTACCCATATAGGAAATTTCCCAAGAAAATGTAAGCATCCTTAGTATGACCTCCTCCATAAACAGCAAAACCAGAAAAATGCATTCTGCTTATGATCATAGTTACACATCCAAAGGCACATTCGAAAATGTTTGTTCTCTGCTACATAGCTCCTACTATACACAATCCATCATGTAACTCCTATACAAGGATATTGTCTCAAAAGGAGTGATTGCAGAACTATTTCTGATACTTACCTGTTTAAAGATTTCTACCCAGGATAAAGCAAATGTAACCCAGCTGCTTCTTCTGGCTGAACTCATTATACTGACTGTAAACAGATTATGGGAATTATGATTGAAACTGCAGGAACTTTCTTTCTAATTAAAATGGAAATGGAATTAACAAATATGTAACAAATTGTGCTTTCACCTGTAGTAAACTAAAATAAAATCTGCATAGTGCTGCCAGATATTCTTTTGTGATGACATCATGAGTAGGAAGGGTAGGCCCCTTCCTGCAGTTTATCAGAAATGGACAGACTGAAGAGCAACAGGCTGCTCTCTACCTGGAAGAGAGCTTAGCCAGAGAGTAATATTTTTTGCCTTTCTTTGAAATTCAGATTGTGCAGCATTTCTATTGTAATTGTGTTAGTGCTGTCTGGTTTATAGGAAAAGAATGGAGAAAAAGCAAATGGCATTTATCCTGAAAGGGTATTTTAAACAATTGGAACAGTATGGGAGGAATCAAGACTGGAAGACAGGGACCTGGAACAGTAGGAAATGGCATAGAAAAGAAATCACATAAAGAGCTGGAGCAAAGCTGTGAGCTAGGAAGGATACTGGGTGTCCTGATAAAATATGTTTGATAACAGAAAGATCACTTCTTGTGGAGACAGTGAATTCTATTACAAAATGGTGTTAAGTGTTCTGACAAATAATTGGCCAAACAAGGGTTTTGACAACAGTTTCAGTTAGGAGTTGCATTGTGAAAAAAAAAAAACAAACAACAAAACCAACCAAAAATAAACAAACAAAGACCCACAAAGAAAAACAGAAACAAACAAACAACTCAATCAAACAAACAAACAGGAAAAAAAAGCAAACAAACAAACAAAAGAAAGAACAACCACCACATCCATTAGTGGAAGATACCTGCAACCTATATTCAGTGTTTCAGGGAAAGTAAAGGAGCTTCCTTAGTCACAGATTTTGAGGTTCACAACAGGGCTGCCATCCAATAGAGTTGTGGAGTTCACTCTTCCAGCATATCTCCTGCTGCTGCAGATGCTGTACCTTGTCCTAGACTTCCTTTGTTGCTTGAAAGCACCTAAATTATGGGGCTAGGAGCAAAGACTTTCTTTTCTTTTTGTTTCCTGCTACAAGAGGAGTACATACCTGGCTCTGACCCATCCAGATGATGATCAGAGCTGTTTGCCAAATGTACAGGATGCATACTGATAAAAGGGGGAATAAACATTCACTCTCTTTCTGAAAGCAGGGAGGGGAAGGAAAAATTAAAACCAAGGTCTGTGAATGGTAACAAAAGAGCACACCCCTGCATGTGGGCCAGGTGTATTATCAGGCATTATATTGTTTTGAAACATCATGTACCTAAACCTTTTCTACTTGTTCCACTAAAGAAGATATATAAAAGGACTCAGACTGCACCACAAAAAAAAAAATTACAATTCAGATTTAAACTGAGGAGCCAATACCTTGTATCACTATTTCTGAGAGCCTGGTTTGTCCTCTCACAAATTTATTTATCAGACTTTGCCTCAGGCAAGCCTTCTGTACCAGCATGAACTTACTTCTAAGATACTACAAAAAATAGGTGGCAAAGGGGTGTTGCTTTTATTTGAACTACCTGAAGTGTGAATTCATTGGGAATTTTTTATCTGACAGTACTTTCTCTTCATGAACTCCAGATGCCTCTGAAGCCACCTTGATTTAGCCCACATTCTACACTTGTTTTCTTCACTGTGACCCAACTGTATTGATAATAGCTCTGAAATACACTTGAAATGCTTATAAATATCAGATTTCATTTGGAAAATCTGTATCCAAAATTAAAACTGAATAGACCAATACATTATTGTTTGGTTTAGGGTTCCCCTATAACCTGTATAATTACTTGTTTTACCTAGGAAAGATGAAAATCTATGCTACTTTTAGTTATACTAATAGTGATTTGTAGCTGATTAAGAGTGGAACAGTCAAAGTACTATCATACTACATATTTCTTATTTGATGTTCTATTTGCTGCAGTCATTTTCTCTTATTTTTCTTCTATTTGAGAGTTCTGCATCATAGGAGAAAATAAATATGGACTAGCAATTATTTTTAAATGACTAAGAACAGATACTGACTTCCTGCAACATCATCAACTTGCCCACTAAGTATGGTTATGGAATACTTGGATATGGTAAAATCAATTCTTAAAATATCTTTCACTATAAATGAATTGTAGACTCATACAGCAATAGATTGACTTGGGTTATAAGGAGTCTTTAAAGATCTTCTAGTTGAAACCCCCTGCTACAGCCAGGGACATCATTTTATACATTCAGAGGCCTTAATAAGGTTTCCTCAGAGTCTTCTCTTCTCCAGGGTGAACAACCCCAACTCAACCTTTCCTCATAGGAAATATGTTCAAGTCCTCTGATCATTGGCATGGCCTTTCTCTGGACTCCCTACAACAAGTACATGTCTGTCTTTTACTGAGGATCCCAGAACTGAATGCAGTCACTCCATCACAGAAGACCACTAGATTAGGCACTATGGTCTGCTGAAATGCAATGCCTCAAATGGAATGCTTTAGTGGTGTGTTGACCTTGGTTGGTAGCCAGGTGGTCACCAAGCCATTCTGCTCCCCCTCCTCAGGAGGACAGGAGGGACAAAGTACATGGGGTGGTTAGATTAAAGCTTTTGTAGCTCAGCTATTAGTTTCTTTTTTTTTCTTTTCTCCCC